>JALGQZ010000012.1:23281558-23289058 GCA_023105745.1 Austropuccinia psidii | reverse complement strand
AGCTAAACAATATGGAGTCGATCATCTTTTAGCACCTTTATTCGATTTTGAACCTACTCCAAATCAATCACCACCTCTTGCTCCTAAACACGTTACAGCTCCTTCAAATAAACTTAAATCTATTAAATCCACTCATTCTCCTCAATCTCATTTATCGATTCCTACTGGTTTTCGTGGTAGAAATACTAATAACTCATTCTCGAATTTTGATCTAGTTCAAGATCATCTTTTACCTCAATTACCTACTACTACTACTACTACTACATCATCATCATCATCACAGAAATCTATCAAGAAAACCAATTCAAGAAATTCTAAAGTTAAAATTAATACATTACATCTTAATGATTTACCTGTTCCAAATCATGATTCCAATCAAGTTCAAGTTCAAAATAAATCCTTAAAACTTAACGATCAACATTCTAATAGTTTAACACCTACTGAAATGAGTTCATTTAGTCCTAGTCCGAGTTCGATCCAAGATTTAGAAATTTTATCTCATCAATCTATTACTATTAATTCTAAACTTAAAGGGAAAAATCGACAAGTTAATAATTATGAAGAAGAAGAAGAAGATGATCAAGTTGAAGGAATTGAAATGAATCCTAAACGAAAATTAATGAATTCTAATCTAATTCAAGATGATTATAGTGATAGTTTAGATGAACGTTCGAATTTGATGATTGAAGGAGCGAGTTGGAGTTCTAATTCATCTAAATATGCCCGATTAATTTTAGATTATTTTATATCTGAAACGAGTCAAATACCTGATTTTTTAAAACAACCACCTAAAGATTTTGATCCTAATGTAGTGATTGATGATGACGGTCATACAGCACTTCATTGGGCATGCGCTATGGGACGAATTAAAATTGTTAAATTATTATTAAGTTCAGGTGCTGATATCTTTAGAGCTAATAATTCAGGTCAAACAGCTTTGATGAGAGCTGTAATGTTTACTAATAATTATGATTTAAAGAAATTTCCAGAATTATTTGAATTTTTTAGTGGATCGACGATTAATATTGATCGAAACGATCGAACTGTTTTTCATTACGTTATTGATCTTGCTTTAAGTAAAGGAAAATTATATGCATCACGTTATTATCTTGAAACGATGTTAAAAAGATTAAGGGATTATCCTAAAGAATTAGCGGAAATTTTAAATTTTCAAGATGAAGATGGAGAAACGGCTTTAACGTTAGCAGCAAGATGTCGAAGTAAAAGATTAGTGAAGATTTTACTTGATCATGGATCTAATTCAAAATTAATGAATCGAGAAGGAAAATCAGCAGAAGATTATATTATAGATGATGAATTGATTGAAATTTATTCCAATCAAGAAGGAAATTTAAAAGGATTAAGAGATTTTCAAGAGATTTCGAAGATTGAAGGATTAAAAGAAATTTCCAATTGTGATGATGAAGATTTAAAGATTGAAGAAAATCAAATGAAAGAGATAATTTTAGGAATTCAAAAGATTGAAAGAAGTCAAGAGATTTCGATAGAAGAATTTAAAAAGAAGACTAAAAAAGAAGTTTTGAGTGAAAGTTGTCAAAAGATTTTTGAAGAAATTTTACCTGAGATTTCGATGATGATGAAAAGTTTAAGTGAAAGTTTTGAATTAGAATTAAAAGAAAAAGATGAAGATTTAAATCAAGCTCAAGAACTTTTAAAAGAAATTCAACAAGAATTTAATCAAGGAAATCAAAAGATTGAAGATTATCAAGAGATCTTAAAAGGATTTAATGAAAAGAAGATTAAATTGAATGAATTAAAAGAAGAATTAAATGAAAAGATGATTAAAAAGTTTAGATTAGGATGGGAAAGATATCAAGAAGATTTTAAAGAAATTGAAAAGAATGAAGAAGAAGAAGAAGAAGTCAATTTAAATTTTGAAGATGAAAAGGATTTTTTCGCAAAAGAAGTTTATGAAGATGAATCAGATGAAATCCAAGAAGGAAATGATGATGAGATGAAGAAGAAGAAATTAATTAAGATGAAAGAATTCCAAATGAAGATTTTTAGGATCAAAGAAGATTTAAAAGAATTAAAAGAAGAACGAAATAAATTATTTAAAGAGTTTATAAATTTATCTAGTGAGAATTTGAATGAAGATGAGAATGAGATGAAAGGAATAGATGATAATGTATTAAATAATTATCGAAAGTTAATTAGTTTAGGATGTGGAGGGATAGGATTTGAAGAAGTGGATGAAGTGATTGAAAGTTTGAATGAAGGAATTGAATTAGATGAAGATGTATTTAAGATTGAGAATGAAAACTTACAAGAAAGGAGAGAAGATCGATTTCAACAAGAAGGATTAGTAGTCAAAGATTTAGATGAAATGATTTGTGAAGAAGAAGAAGATGATGATTTGATTGAAGGAGTTTCTAATGAGATTTCAAAGTAAATTAGATTAAATTCTTGCAAGGTTTTTATTTAGATTTTGTTGAATTGATTGATTGATTTTATAATAATTTGATGTAAATAAAAGATTTATTAAAGAGTTTTGATTAAGTTAAAATTGCATTAAAAGAGTTTTTTAAATTGAAATTAAATTCAAATTGAATTTCAGTAGAATGTGATTGATTTTAAGATAAGTTGAATTAAAAGTTGAGATTTTTAACTAGGCTTTGAGTGATAATGAAGATTGTAGAGTGTACTGTAGAGTGTACTGTAGAGTGTACAGTGTACAGTTTAAAGTTTAAAGAATACTCTAGTTGAGACAGACTAATAGGAATCAAAATCGAAAATTTAAAATTTAAAATTTAAAATTTAAAATTAATTAAATTTTAAACAAGTCTTCTTCTTCTTTTAAAATTCTTTAAATTCTTTAAATTCTTTTAATCTTAAAAAATGAATCATTCAAATCTTCTTCTTCAACAACAACAACAACAATCTAATAATAATAATAATAATAATAATAATAATAATCATTCAAACTCAAATTCAAACTCAAATTCAAATTCATCAAATCAACAACAACTCACTCAACAACGTTTATGGGATCAAAATCAATTAATCAAAAATCAAAATATTAATAATCTTTCAAATTCAATCACAAACTCAAACTCAAATTCAAATTTAACAAATCAACAACAAGAAAATAAAATTTATCATCATTTAAATCATCAATCGATCAATTTAAATCAACAACAACAACAACAACATCAAATTGCTTTAAATTTAAATCATCATCATCTTACAAATAATCAAAATCATTTAAATTCTCAATCAAATTCTCAATCAAATTCTACAATTAATTCTACTTCAAATTTAAATAACAACTTACAAAATATTAATCAAATTCAATCAAATCAAATCATATCAGATCAACAACAACTTCCTAATCAACAACAACATCAATTACTGGCATTTCAATCTCGTCAAATTCAACAAGCTCAATTACTTCATCATCATCATCTAAATCATCATCATCAACAACAACAACAACTAACTCATCATCATCAACAACAACAACAACAACAACTCACTCAACAACAACAACAACAACAACAACTTCCCCCTTCTCAACAACAACAACAACAACAACAACAACATCCTTCTTCCCAATCAGATCAAATCATTCAAAATCAAAATCATTCAAATCAACTCGGTAGAATCACTCCAATCTCAAGACCTGAATCTCAACCTTCTACTAATATTAATCTTAATCAAAATTCAATTAATCCTTTAAATATTAGATCAAATCCTTTAAATCAACAACAAAATTCATCAAATCGTCAAAATAATTTACAATCTATCATTCCAAACTCAAATCGTGGATTAACTCCTCAATCAAACCCTCTAAATCAACAACAACAACAACAACAATTATTTCAACAAATCTTAGAACAAAGGAGATCTCAACAACTTCAACATCAATCTTCACTCATTCAAAATTCTCATTTAAGCCAATCCCCCGATCATCCTCAATCTCAATTTAATCAATCTCAACAACAACAACAACAACAACAACAACTTCAAGATCATCAACAACAACTTCAACAAACTACTCAACTTATTCAACATAGACCTATCCCTTCACCTCATCAATCTAATCAACTTCCTCCTCAACAACAACATCATCCCCCTCCTCAACAACAACAACTTGCCCCTTCTCAACAACAACAACTTCCCCCTTCTCAACAACAACAACAACAACAACCTCAATCTCCTCATCTAAATCGTAATCCTTCTCATCCTACCTCTCAAACTCCTCTTACATCTCAATCTCCTGCTAGAATTCCTTTCAATCGTCCTCATTCTCAATTACAAAATCATCATCAAATTAATGATCCAATTCGTCCTCCTTCTCAACCTAATCCAACCTCAAACTCAATTCCTCCTCAATCTCATTCTCCTTTCCCAAATCCTCAAAGTCAAAATACTACCCCTCAATCTTTATTCAAAACTTTACCTAACAATCTAACTCCTGCTCATCAACCTAATCCTTTAACTAATCAAACTCCAAATTCTGACTCAAAAAGAGATGATTCAAATCGTTTAATCGAAATTCAACCTCATCATCAATTAACTCATCAACAACAAAGAGCCATTTATCATCCTGATGGTCACAATAATAATAATCCTCAATTTCTTAATCAAAGACATGCTTTTTTACATCAACTTCAACTTCAACAATTACATCAATCTCATCCTCATCAATTTCATCCTACTCATCCAGCTCATTTACAAGCTATTCAAGCTCAATTATTAGCTACATTCAAAAATGAAAATGATCCTCAAAATTTATCAGAAAATGATACTCGTCAACTTTTAGATGCTCAACATAAACAAATCTTAGAACAAAATTCTAGATTATTCATTCATTCTAATCAATCTCTTATCGATCATCCTCATCCTCATTTACAACTTAATCCTCAACTTCATCAAAGAATTCATTCCATTCATGAAAATAATCCTCAAAATCTTCATTCTTTACAATCATCTCAATCCATATCATCACATCAATTTAAATCTCATCCTATTCAATCATCTCCTATAGCTTCTCCTAACCTTTCACGTTTACAAAATCCTCATCAATCTCAACCTCAACCTCAATCTCAACCTCAATCTCAACCTCAACCTCAATCTCAATCTTCTCAATCTTCTCAACAACATCCTTCTCAACAACAACTTCAATCATCTTCATCTTCATCTCAATCATCTCATCAACCTTTACCTCAATCTCATCATCAACATCCTCATCAAATTCATCAAAAACATCAAGAAATTGATAATCTACAACTTGAAAAATCTATTAATCAAGAACAACAAAGACATACTCAAAATTCTTTCTTAATCCCTCAACGTCATCAACAAGATCAACATCTTCAAAATTCAAACTTATTAGCTCATAACCCTTCCAATCTAACTAACCCTATTAACTTTAGTCCTTCAAATCATCTTCCTATAACTACTACCCCTTCAGTTCAACCTAATTTTACTTCTCATATCAATTTACCTTTAAACTTAACTTCAAGACCTTTTAATGATTTAAATTCAACTTCATTACCCAATTCTACACCTTTATTAAATTCCCCTTCAAGAAACTTGGATTCAAAAGAATTAATCGAAAAAAAATTAATTCAAGGTATAATTAATTCATCTTTTTTTTTTTTTTTTTTTTGGGTCTATAAATCTTATATTAAAATCTTATCATTCTTACTAGGTCCTCCTCCTTCTACTCCTAGTTTTGGACCTGGTTTATTAAGAATTTACAAATTCTTTGATCAACTTGCTCAAATTGGAAAAGTATTTTTTTTTTTTTTTTTTCATAACTTTATAACTTTTGATTTCTTTTTCTGAAAAAAAACTTTTTTTTTTTTTTTAAAACAAAATAGCAAATCGATCCAATGAAATTCATTCAACATATCGTTTGGGATTATTTCACTGATTCAGCTATCTTTAGAATTTCATTATGGGATTCTAAAACTGAACAAAGTAAAGCATTTGGTAAGTTTTAATCTCATTCAAATTTAACATTCTCAACTAATCTTTTCATCTCTCGATCTTTTTTTTTAGAAATTCCTGTTGCCTCATTAGCTAGGTTTTTCTTTGTATTTTTCGATGCAGGTGCAATCTCAATCTCACCAACATTAGAAAATCCAACAGAATTATTACTAGTTCAACCAATCGTTCACCTTCATCCTGAAACTTCTTTAAGAACAACAATCGGTACCAGGCACTTAGGTTATGGCTTAGAGTGTCAAGATTGTACTTGGTCAGTCAACTATAAAGATGGTATAAAAGTAGATATCCAGGGCAGGTTAAGTGCAAATATCTTTAAAGTTCCAATCTTTGAAACTGGTTTAGAGGGCTTGAAAATGGATTCATTTGAATTTATTGGTCATTCTCATATTCAATGGATTTGTCGAAATTCAATAACTACTGAAACTATCGATCGTATATTATCTCGTTCTCCTACAATCGATTCAATTCGTTCTCAAGAAGTTCCACTTAGTGCTACTAGTTTACCTACTCCTACCTCATCAACTCCAATTCAAACAAAATCTAATTTAAAAGGTAGAAGGCAATCTAGTTTAAGTTTAAGAAAGAAAAACTTTCAAACTAGTGGTGATGAGGATCGCCCTAAATCAGAAAATTTAAATTCATTACCTGGAATTCATACTGATAAAGCTCATTTAAAAACTTTTAAATGGGAAACTAATATTATCCCTATTAGTCCTGTTGGTTCATTTGGAATACCCGAAAAATCAATGAGATGTTTAGAAGTTTGTGATTCTTTCAAACTTTTTAAATTCTTCTTCAAATCTTTATTCTTTTTTTTAAAACATTTTCTTCTTTTAATAGTTAATCGAAGGTGTTGCTCAATTAGTTCCTTTAATGATCTTTGGCGTCGAAAATAATTTAACTCCTTTAGGTTAGTAATAAAAAAATAATCATCAAAAAAATTAAAAAATTTTTTTTTTATAAAAACTTAAATTAAAAAATTAATTGGATAATATAGATTCTTTGAATAAGTTTACTCAAAAGTTTCAAGAAAAAAACATTTCAACTGATCTTAACCTCAATCAAATTACTCAAAATGCTCAAAGTGATCAACTTATCATCAAATCAAATCAATCTAATCAAAACCTTAACTTGATTTCTCAATCTCAACCAATTGGCTCTATCCCATCTCCTACGAGATCATCTAGCCAAAATCAAAACTCAATCGATACCAATATCATTGAAGGAAGTAATAATTCCAATGGACCAACAACTACAACAAATGGAATACTTGGTAATAATAATAATAATAATAATAATTTATCATCACCATCATCATCCTTGCTTTCTGGTCGTCCATCAGGTTTACCACCCATCCCACCACCTAAAACAAATAGTGCAATGATCAATTTGAGTGGTGATGATCAAAATGATTTTCATCACCCTTCCAGTCTTCATCAAAAAACTAATTTGAATCATAATCCTAATAATCCTAATAATCCTAATAATCATTTAGAAAACAATCAAAATCCTCAAACAACA
>JALGQZ010000012.1:23141558-23276558 GCA_023105745.1 Austropuccinia psidii | reverse complement strand
AATGATCAAAAATCAATCAAATGATTTAAAAAAAAAAAAAAAAAAAAAAAAAAAAAAAAAAAGATAGATAAATAAATTCTTTAAAAGAAAAAAAAATTCAAATAAATTTTTAATAATAAATTTATAAAATAGAAGAATTATTATTAAATTTAATAATATATTAAAAATTTAGAAAAATAAAATTATGAATTAGGATTTAATTATTTTCATTATTATTATTAATCATTTTAAATTTAAATCTTTTTTTTTAGAAAATTAAAAAATTTAACTCAAACAAAAGAATTTGATAAATTTTTTTAAATTTCTAAATGATAACCATTAAAATGGTAATCTCAATTTGGATAACCACAAGCTATTGCACAATTGGTTCACATATAAAAAGAAGTTTTATGATACTTTGAAGTGGGAAAATGGCATGGGTTCTGGATTAAGAAATTAGAATAATATTAACCTAACAAGATTATTAGAAGGTAAGTTCCCATTCAATCAATATTTTGAAAAAAGAATAAAATGTATGGCCTGCCCCTTTGAAACATATGATAATGGTTTTCTTGAAGTCAATGGAAGATCTGAGTCCTTGGAGTGTTACAAGCTGCAAAAAAAAACAACTCACCAATGGAATTAGGAGAGGTGGATGATACTAATTCAAACCTTAATGAAAATAGTTTCAACATATTAAATGAAAGAAATGATCAAAAAAGAAGTGATTATTACTCAAAAATGAAACAAGAGCTATAAAATTAGTAATAAGAAATCTTCTGACAAGATCTTAGAAGATGAGACCATCTAAATGGAAACTGAATCACCAATTGATTTAAATCAGAATAAAAAAAAATGAAGGACCATTTTAAGTACCAAAGAAAAAAAAAAGGAATTAATCAAAAATCAAAAGAAAGTCAAAGGTTCCTCAAAAATAACCTCAATTAATACTTCATTTGAATTTTAAGATCAAGTCATCATAAAGCATCTTGAATATCAAAAAAGAGAAAGATGAAGATGAAAAAAAAGTTACAAATTCAAAAGGAACATGAAATGGAGGAGACCAATTTCAAAAAAAAAGGTATGAGAAGAGAAGGATGATAAATTTTTAATGTTGGAAATAAAAAATTGAATTCAAGAGATTAAATTCCAAATGGATTCTACTATAAGTTTTTATTATATTTCAGTTGTGAAAAAAAAGTGGCTTTAGAATGAATAAAGACATGATGATATTTAGAATTTACTTAAGTTAAACTTTGGTTAATTAGAACAAAAAAAAAAAAAAATTGTTTTTGCCTCATTAATTTAATACTTATGTTTTATTTAATAAATTTTTTTTTTATTAAAATTATTTTTTTTTTTTTAAAAAAAAAAATTAAACTAAAATTTTTAAATGATTCAAATCTGATATTAAAATCATTAATTTATATATTAATATAATTAAAAGAAATCAATCTAATGATTTTTAAATAACAAATTGTCTTTAAATCTGTGACACCAAAACATTTTCAGTGAAATCTGGTTGGTTTTTTTTTTTTTTTCATTTGAATGTTAATTTTAAACTTCATCAATTTTTAGTTGATTCCATTTATTGTTAATATGAAATAAGATTTTATGAAAGATAAAAAATCCTTTAATTCAAATTAAAATATGTTTTATGTGATTATTCTTATAAAAGATCAATTGAAACTCCTTAAAAGAGGCCAAATTACCCTTGAAAATTCCTTTTAAAGTCTTCATTGAATACTCTTGAACATTCCAAAAAAAAAGAATTAAATTCTTTATTAAAAAATTATTTTAAATGTTTAGGTCTTGTATTATTTAATCAAATAATCATTCAAGATATAGTCTAAGTCAGAAAACAAAATATTATCATTTAAAAGTTATCAGATTTAAATTATTTTTGAATTATAAATATAATAATTAAAAAATTTTTTGTGATGATATATTATAATTTCTTAATATAAATATCAAAAAAGGGGTTTTTTTTTTTTAATTGAAAAGGTTTCATTAATTAATAAATTGAAAATTAATTATTTAAAGATAATTATATAATAATAAAAGATTAAAATAAAGATTTTTTAAGAAATTAATTAATAAAAAATAAAATAATAATAATAATAATAATAAGATTAATAATAAAAGAGTCAACCAAAAAAAAAAAAAAAAAAAAAAAAAAAAAAAAAAAAAACCAAGTTCAAGTTTAAGTTCAAATTTTTTAACTTATTAAAATTGAAATAGATGAATTAATAAAGATATTTTACATTAGAAATCATAATTTAATGTCAAAAAAAAGGCTAAGAATAACTTAAAATTAAATAATTATAATAACTAAAAAAAAAAAAAAAATAAGAATAAGAATAAGAATAATTCTTTTAAAATAATAAATTTATTAAATTAATTAATTGAGGGAAAATTCTTTAGGAGGCAGAAAGATTGGTTGGTAAATTTAAGAATTACCAACCCTGATCCAAAAAGAGAATTTTAATGAAAAGATTTGATGATTGAATTGAGTCTGGCCAATAAAGGATCTGTAAAAGAGCAGTGGTGGTATTGAGTGATCATGAAGTTTGGGAATGGTGTATCCAAATTGTACAAGTATTGAAAGGCTATATTGATGAAACTGAATGCTGATACACACAATGGATTTGCTGGTTTGAGATGTTTGAGTGGAATTAAGTATGAATACCCTTACCCCTGATTAGTAGTTGTTACAGTATCCCCCTCTTGAAACTGGTGGGATCCTGAACAACATAATACCCTGCCACTGTTGAGTAGAATCTCAATATCCCCCCTTTTTTATTTGAAAAATCTCTTTTTAATTTTAATTCCCTCTTGACAATTATCCTTAAAATCCCCTCTTCATTTTTTCACTTTAATACTTGATTTGAATTATCTTCCCCCTTATTTTAACTTGAGTAAGTTCTTTACACTTTGAAATATTCTTTTTCTTTTGGATTGAGTCATTTACTTCCTTTCAAGGAATGACCTTTGGGTTGTATCCCAAAATGAGTTCCATAGAGATCTTCTTCTCAAACTTTGATGACCAATGAGTATATGTTCATATTCCTAATTGTGAATGGGCCAACTTGATGTTTGGCCCTTCTTGCATTTATTGGAATTCTTATTTAAAAGTCTTCAAGTGGGGTATTGTCCCCATTGTCCCTAAAAATTCCTCAAAATATGGATTTGGGGCCCCTTTGGACCTACCATTGAGTTTGGTTCTTGGCCCTTCTTATGGTGATTTTTGGCTTTTTATGGCCCTTTTTGGTCTTGGGTTGACTTTGGGGTCCTATGGTCTGTGGGTAATGGGGGCCATTGGTGACCCTCAGGACCTGAAATGTCCCCTGAGCACAAATCTGTTGAGGCTTCAGGGGTCCAATGGCCTGGGCCCATTAGAAGGGTCCAGGACCATAAAGATTGTGACCTCCCCAGAGTTGCAAGGGAGGTCCTGGGTGGTGAATTCAGTCCAAACACCCACTTCCTTGAGGTCATTTTCTTCAGACTTGAAGTGATTTAATCTGACTCCTTGAATCTTCTGTTTGCACACTACTTAGTCATGAGTTCCAAAATGACTGAAATAACTGAATCTTCCCCTTCTGCATTGCTACTATCTGTCCTTCATGGTTCTGGCATTCTCAGTCTATTTTCTTCAACATCAATGGCTTCTTCTGGTCATTTTGATCCCACCAAAACTTATGATGGCTACAAGGCAGTTGAAGTTCTTGATCATGCTTGTACTGAATGTTTGGAAAAAGGAAAGGATTTTTTTGAACATTAAAATCCCAGATCTTCAAAATTCCACTACTTCTTTATTGGGAAGAAGCCATGCCGCCATACTGGGAAGCAAGCTTCAAACATCAGGAGGTATTTATGGAGTAAGAAAGATGGGCCTTTTGGGAAAGAGTACCCAGTTTCTGAGGCCCCTACTATTGATGGTACTTAAGGGTATTCTGATTGTGAGTGAAATGAATACTGATATCTTGATTCAGTGACTGGTTCTAGGCAGAGGGATGTGGCCAGGTGGACATTCCAGTTGGTGGTAGGCCAATATACTACAGCTCAGAAGTCCCAATTTACAGGATCAACACTGAAGGCATAGTGAAAAGAATAAGATGAATTGCCAATTCCCCACCTGATCCAGATGCTGAAGGTAGTGATGAGTTGTATGGTGAAGAAGTTGAGGTGGTTCCTAATTCTTCTGATAATACATCAAATACTTCTCCTTCCCAGCCTCCTGCCAAGAGATTCCAAAGTCAAGTCATCCCCAGTACCCCAAGAACTTTCCAACCCACTCTTGCTACCATTCCTACTACCATTCCTCCTGCTTCACCACACTCTTCCCACACCAGGCCTGCCTTGAATCCAGCAGTAAGACATTCCCCCAACTAACAGTCCAGGAAATCACCCATAGTCACCTCACAACAACTCCAAACTTTGGCCAGTACCAGTAGAAGAACAGAATAATTTTCTCCTTTACCATTTCCTGCGACTCAAGTGTTTCAGCATAGGGATGAATGGCCTATCCAAGTTACCAGAGAAGATCCAAATATGGCAAGTGATAATCAGGATGCTGTGGCCAGGTTATTTAGGAGGGTTGATAGAAATAGCAGGGTGGTGATTATGTATTCTAATGATGAGACTATTCCAGGGACTGCTTCTGAGGAGATGGTTGCAAAATTTTCCTGGTATTAAGATGAGTTGATTAATGATTTTAAGAAAACTTTTGACTATTTGGGTAGAGATAACTAATTTCCTTTTCCTTGTTTGTGTTTGGTTTGACTTCTATCCCAACTCTTATAACTAATAAAATAAAACATAAAAAATAATTGGAACCTCTCAATAAATGATTTGGGAAGAGATTCTTCTGCTTTAAAAAAGAAATATACAAGTAAAGAAAAGAAAGAAAATCAGAGAAAAAGAGAGTAGAGAAAAGAAAATAGAGAAATTCCTGAGGTTGTCCTTCTTGTGGTGAGTTGCTTGATTTTTGGCCAAGAATTGTCTGAAATATAAAAACCAAGAATTTGATTCTCAAAGAGTGGCCAAGGTGATTCTTTACAAGAAGTAGAACTCTCAGGGATGCATACCAGGAGATGGAACTTACTTTCATAACTCAAACTCCCCACCAAGCACCATAAAAAGGATAAATTTGCCATGATTGACTTTGAAGTAATGAATGTCTTTAATAAATATGATTGGCATAAGTTGGAAAAGAATAAGAAATAAAAGATGAAAAAGAAAGAAGGGATTTGACCATATCTTGATGAAAGGTCCAAATTCAAGGGTATTGATGTTTCAAGGCCTTCTGAATCTGTCCAAGGAATTGAAAAGTGCTCACAAAGTGGCCAAGGTGATGCTTACAGAAAGATTTGGGTAGAATACCCCTTTAAAGGTGCATGCCAGGAGAGGAACTTACTTTCATAACCTCTTCTCCCCACCAAGCATCATAAAATCAAACTCTTGAGGTAGTTGGGCCAGGCTTTTCTGGATACAATGGAAGGAAATCCTTGACAAGGTCTGGTGAGCTGGTAAGGCTGGAAGATGGCTCTCAAGTTGTTCTTTCTGGGTCTTCACTGAATCCTTTCCACTCTACAAGATACCATAGTTTACCTCTTTTGAGTTTTGAGTCCAGAACCTGAGCCACTTACCAATCTTCTTGCTCCTCCACTAGAGCTGGTGGTGGTGGCAATTGATTATGATTTGGGATGCTTGACTGCTTGACTGGTTCTAGTAATGACACATGGAATACAGGGTGAACTGACTTCCATTGAAAAGGCAACTTGAGGTGATAAGAATGACTTCCAATCTTCTTAATGACCTCAAAGGGTCACAGCCATCTTTCTGAAAGTTTCTTGGTGGGTCTTTTAGTCTTGATGTTCTTGGAAGCTAGCCATACTTTGTCCCCAGGTTGGAAATAAGGTGGAATTGACCTATTTCTATCTGCATACTTCTTGAATCTCCTTTTTGCTGACTCTAATTCTTCTTTGAAAACTTGCTTTACTGATTGGAGCTTTGTTGATAACGTTCCAGAAGGTGAGTATTGAGGAATATGGATTGAGTCAAAGCTGGGATTTCTTCTATAAATGGTGAAAAAAGGGGATTGCTTTGTTGATGAATGTTCTGCATTATTATAGGCAAATTTAGCCAGAGGGAGCCAGGTGTGACAGTCATCTTGATGGTAACTGACATACATCCAAAGATACTGTTATAGAATCTGATTTACCCTCTCTGTCTGTCCATCTGTTTCAGTATGAAAAGCAGTTGAATGATCTATTGATATCTTGAGCTGCTGACATAAATTGGTCGAGAATGATGAAACAAATAAAGGTCCTCTATCACTGACAATACTGACTGGAAGTCCATGTTTGGAAAAGACATGGCCAATAAAGATTTGAGCTAACTCCAGGGAAGTGATTGTTCTATAAGTGGGAATGAAGATTTCCATTTTCAATAATCTATCCATAACTACTAGAATTGAATCAAAGTGGTTGGAAAGTGGCAATTGAGTGATAAAGTCCATTGTTAAAGAATTACAAGGACCAAATGGAACTTGAAGAGGCTTGAGTAATCCAAACTTCTTATGATTAATTTTCTTGTTTCTTGAACATTGCTGACATGAGGACACATAGTCCTTAATGAATTGATTCATGCAAGCCCAATAAAAGTCCCTCTTGATGAGCTTGAGGGTCTTCTCCTGGCAGGCAAGGCCAGCCAATGGTGAGTCATGACACTTTTGAAGAATATTGAGTTGAATTTCTTCATTGCTTGTGATTACCATTCTATCTTTGAATAATAATAACTTGGATTGAGGTTCAAGAGAATGATCTGTAACTGATTCACCTCTTGCTAGTTGCTTTAGTATTTCTTTGTATTCTTCATCTTGCCATACTTCTTTTTGAATCTTGTCAACTAAATCTGAGAATATTTCCACTTTGATTGAGAAGAATATTGACTCTTGAATTCCATCTTTCTTGATTACTTGATAAAAATTCTGAGGATTCTTGCTAATGAAGTCCACCCCCCTCTCTGGGTACACATTTTCCTGACATGACAAGGCATCTGGTAAAGTGGCCAGCCTGCCTGGGTGGTAAGTGATAGTGAAATGAAACTCAGAAAGAAATTCAGCACAACAGGCCTGACAACAAGTAAGAAATTTGGAATACATAAAATACTGAAGAGAAGAGTGGTCTGTCAAGACCTCAAAAGGATTGGAAAGAGAAAGAAGAAAAGCTCTCCAGTGCTTGAGAGCCCAAACTATGCCAAGGAGTTCCTTGTCATGAATTTCATAATTCAGCTCAGCTGGGAGAAGCTTGCAACTATCAAATGCAATGGGATGCTTTCCTGAGTTATTCACCTGACTCAGTACAGCACCCAAGGCATAATCAGCAGCATCAGTCTCTACAATAGTTGGTAGAGAAGGATTGAAATGGGAAAGGATAGGAGAAGTGGTGAATGCTTCATTGAGTATTTGAAACTGACTAAGAGCATCCTCATTGAAGATAAAAGGAGAGTCTTTTTTGGGAAGAGAAGTGAGAGAAGTGATTCTTTTGGAGTAATTTTTAATGAAATGATGATAGAAATTGGCAAAGCCAAGGAAGGATTGAAGAGCTTTGATGTTTTTGGGCTGAGGCCAATTGAAGATTTTCTGAACCTTTGAAGAATCCATCTTGAGGCCATCACTTGAAACAACATAGCCCAAGTATTCCACACTTGAGGCATGGAATCCACACTTTGAGGCTTTGGAAAACAAATTATTGTACCTCAGTATTTGGAGGACAGAGGCCACATGTTTGACATGTTCCTCCTCAGAACTGAAAAATACCATAATATAATCTAAATAAACTACAACAAAAATATCCAAGAAATCTGAAAATATGTCATTCATAAGATTCTGGAAAGAAGCTGGAGCATTGGTAAGGCCAAATGGCATAACCAAATATTCATAACTACCATATTTGGCTCTGAAGGCAGTTAAGTGCTCATAACCCTCTTTAATTATCAGGAGATTATAGGCACCACACAGATATATCTTGGAGAAGATAGTGGAACCTTTGAATACGGTGAGAAGCTGGTTCATAGGAGGAACAGGATACCTGTTCTTCCTAGTGACAGCATTGATTTTGCAGTAGTCAACACAAAAACAAAGACCTCCATCCCTTTTATTAGCAAAAAGGAAAGGTTCTCCTGTTGAAGAGGAGCTTGGCCTTATGAAAACTTTCTCTACATTCTCTGAAATGTAGGACTGCAGTGTTTCTGACTGTTGGTTTGATAATGAGGAGCTAACACCAACTGGAGGTAGAGGATGCTCCAGTTTGATATGATGATCACAGGCACAGTGTGGAGGGGAAGTTTCTCTGCTTTAACCTTGAAAAATACATCCAAATATTGGCGATGAGAAGGAGGGACTACCTTCAACACAGTTTTAATTTCTTCTGGCTCTTCCTCCTCATCCCACTGCTCCTCCATGGAGGCATGAAAAGATAAGAGAAGAAGGTCCATATCCCCTTGAAAGAGATGAAGTGAAGCTATAGAAACATCATCTCCAAAATCTTTTATCTATTTGAAAACCTCATATCTTGATTTAAGTAATGACTGAGATGGAACAATGGAAGGGATATGGACAGAAGAAGAAAGGGAAGATGTCTTAAGTTCACCAACCAGAGCAGGACTGTTGACAGCAGTGGCCAAGGCATTACTAGCAGAAGATTTAATACCACTAGAGTCCTTATTACTAGAATAATAGGTGATCAGTCCATTTTTTCAATTAATAATAGGATTAAAATGGTAGAGGGAATAATAGCCCAATATCAGGTCTTCTCCTTCGGGTGAATATATGATAAAAAATTCCCATTCAAAGCTTGGGAAGGAAGGCAAGTCAACTACCCACTTGGTATAATGGGTGATGAACAAGGCAGGGGATTCATTTGAATCCAGAATGAAAAGATGAATCTTTTCAGGGAGCTCTGACATAGTAAATGAGTACTTGAGATCAAAATTATTTGTAATAAAAGAGTTTGTAGCACCAGAATCAATGGGAATACTATCAAAAATTTTAGAGAAAGAAGAAAAAATAAGAAACTTTAAAGATTTCTTGACACTAGTATTCAGAGTGCACAATTGTGCTCTTGAAGGAAATAAGTGAGAACCATTGAGCACATCATGATCCCTGCTCAGGCTTTCCCTGCTTGCTAGGGAAGCCTCTTGATGACCCAGGCTTGTTTTGAAGTCTCTTGAAGCATCTTTCAATTGGGAGCTTTCCACCACAATAAGTACATAACCCTTCTTTGATCCTCATCTCCTTTTAAGAACCCATTAATTTATTGTCCTTATTAAGCAGAGCAGAATGGGGCTTGTCTTTTGAAGCTTGAAATTGCTTTCCCTTCTTGTTCTTCTTATGGTGAGGCCTTTTTGAAGATGAGTCTTGAGGAGGCCTTGAAGAATTGGATCCAGAAACAGGAGGCTTCTTTTCTTGATGACTACCCTTCTCCTTCTGACTCTAATGGTATCTGGTATCTAATTTCAGAGTGATGTCCATGAGTTCTTGAAGAGTATCAAAGTTGCCAGGTTGGGAAGCCAACCAGCCCAAAAGTCTTGATTCCAATCCTCTTCTGTAAACATGAATGTAAGCTCTTTCTCCCCAATCTCCAATTATTGACATTAAGCTTCTGAAATCAGCAATGTACAAGGATACATGACCACTTTCCTTCATCCTCAAATTGTCCAGCTCTTGTTCAGCTTTCCTGGCTTCATTGGGATCACCAAAAAGAGTGAATAATTGAGTTTCAAATAACTGCCAATTATTGAGGAGGTAGGAAGGATCTTCATTGGAAATATTGGAGAGGTAGGGTTCAATCCATTTGCCAGCTCTACCAGTGAGAAAAGAAGTTGAGTACAGAACTTTCTTCCTGTCAGAGAAGAAATTTGCTGGATCATTATGGAAAATCAATTGACAGGATCGGATAAATCCTCTCAATTTATGGGCTTGAGTACCATCAAAAGAATCAGGTGCCTTCATTGATGGAGTCTTGAATGCAGGGGCTTTAGAATTGTCCCTGGGGGATGCTGCTTGAGAAAGTTGTCCCATAATAGTAGCCATTTTCTCCATGATCTTGAGGAGACTTGGATCAGATTGAGAGACAAGAGGGTGATTAGTAGGGGCTAGATTAGAACCCTGGGGTACATGTGGAGCATTTGCCAAAGCATCTACCACTTCAGTTTCACCAGATTCTTCCTCTTCCACAAACTTCTCCCCCTCTTTATCTTCAACTTCTCCTAGTATTTCTCTTGCACCTTCAGACATGCCAGGATAACCACCCAACAATCCAGAGAAAGATCTTTATCTTCTTGATTTCATTCCCCCTCTTCTGGAGGGTGCTGCTCCTTCCATTGGTGGTCCTCTGTTCAAATTTTAACTCAGTCGATGAGCTGAGGGTGTGTGATCAAGAGGAACCCTTGCTGCAGGAGTGAGAACAGCTGGTTTTTTTTGAGATCTAGTATTCATGGCTGGAGGGCTATGCTGAACTGGCATTTCTGGAAAATTAAGAATATAATCTTGATGATACTTCACAAAAGGAATAAAAGATTGGCCAAATCAATAATCAATAAAATCTTGATGATCTTGAGGAATTAATCAACAGGCTTGAGGTGAAATAAAATTCAATCAACAATTGATCAATCAATTCAACCAATATCAACAATCAATTCAATAAAATATCAATAATCTTGAAGAACTCAATAATCAATCAATGTCTTCAATGTCAATTCAAGGTCTTGAGGAATCAATCAGTCAAATAAATATCTTCAGGAATCAAAATTCAATTCTTGAGGATAAGTCAGTTATCTTGAGGAATTTAAAAGTCAATCAGTCCAATCCAAATAAAATCCTGAATCACTGAATCAATAACCCAAATGAATCCCAATCAATCAACCAATCAATAACTCCTGATAAGACCTGAATAAGAAAACAAAGAGAAATTTGATTTGAGACAAAAATGAAGTGAGATGAGATGGTCAGAAGTGATTAAGAAATAAAAAAGTAAAATTTTATATGAATATAATGAATGAGATGAAAATTGATGAAAGAAAAATCATAATCATGAGAAATCATAAGATCATAAAAGAGTCATAATTTGATGAATGAGAGAAATGAAGTTAAATGAATGAAAAGAAAGAATCAAATATGAGTTAATTAATTTAATGTCACAGGGGCTCTTCTAAGTGAAGAGGGCCTGGCACTCAGTAAACTGGGACTTACTTATGGAGGGCTCAGGATATGGTAAGAAAAGAGTACACTGAAGAGTGTTAAGAGATGAATTACTAAATAAAAGAATATAAGAAAAGCAGCAACAAATAATAAGAGTAAGAATAAAAGAGCCAACCACAAAAAAGTCCAAGTCCACTGTTTTACCTGTCAGAATGGAAAGAGATGGGTTAATAAGGATATGGCCACCCAACTCATACTGTACAGGAAAAGAAAGGAAAAAGGATAAGACTAACTTGAGATGAAATTATTTTAATACCCAAAAGAAGGATAAGAATAATTATAAAATAATAAATATACTAAATTAACTAACTGGGGAAAAGTCCCCAGGGGGAGAAAGAGGGGTTGGTATAGGTGAGAATCACCAGCCCTGATCCAGACAGAGAATTCTCATGAGAATATTTGATGATTGAATTGAGTCTGGCCAATACAGGTCCTGTACCGCCGTACAGGATCTGTACAAGAGGAGTGGTGGTATTGAGCTATCATACAGTTTGGAGATGGTGTATCCAAACTGTATTGGGTAATTCCAACCTGTACAAGTATTGACAGGCTGTATTGATGAAACAGACTGTATGCATGTTTCAGCAAGGAAGATTGCTGAAGCTTAATGCTGATACACAAAGTGGATTTGTGGGTTTGAGGTGTTTGAGTGGGTGTAAGTATGAATAACCTTACCCCTAATTAGTGGTTGTTACAACACCTTGGAGTCCCCACATCATTCTGGCCAGCCTGTTAGAAGACCAATGGTCCTTTTTTCACAGTCACAGACAATTTGGGCATTAACTGAGTACCTCTTTTTCCTGTTGAAAAAGCTTTCACCATCCATTCCAGGTTTTTGATACATAGGGATAGTTGTCCCATCAATGAAACCTATACAGCCATAAAAACCTTCATTCTTCATAAACTATGAGATCTTCCGCCTTCTTTATGAATCTGGACACCTTGAGTATTCTTGATCCAAAGAATTAATGGCACAAAGAACCCTCCTTGATACCATAACCACTGTCCCTCTTCCAATTTTTAAGTTTCATGCTATTCTCCCAACAGAAGTGCCATTACCATTGGAGCCAATTCTTTCAAGAGTAATGGCCAATTGATGTGATACAGGAAGCTGTTTGTTGAAGCAGTTGTTTTGAAATATCAAATTATCTTACATTTTTGAATTTGGATGAATAAATCCTTCTTTGTTTGTTCTGACTGATTTTTTAAAGTCCTCATCCCTCATGGAAAATGAAAATTCTATATCATAGGGGTCATTGCATTTCATTACTGGGTTTCTTTGTAAGTATCTTGATTGAAGAAATTTTTCTAATGAATCTCTGAACACATTTTCCTTATAATAGATTAAATCCCAGATGATTTGTTCTGTTATATTACTTGGTGAAAGGATGGATCCAATAGTAGGTATGACTTGTAAGCCTAACAGTTTGTATATTAATTGTTTTTTCTTCTCCTTCTCTGCTGAATCCCATTTCTCAATGATATGATTAATTGCCTCCTTCTTCTTGCTAATATTGGGCATGTTTGAAAGAATGGAACCATTTTTGATGATTATAAATTCAGAATGCTACCAGAAAACCCCAAAAAATTGAATTTTAATATTGAAAACATCAAAAATTCAATATTAATTCATATGCAAAAAACATTTACATACCAGTATATTCAGACTCTTACTCATGGATTTGAATTGGGTTTGATATAAGAATAATTTAGAGGTTAAATGTGATGATTATTTTTATTTTTAATCAGAATTTGGTAATCTTTGTTGAAGATGTTTCAATGGTGATGTAGTGAATCTGATGAGATCATAGGTGATCATTTTTGATCACATTTTAATATTTCTAAGTTTTGTATTTTAACTTAAATTTAACTTAAAATTAGTTCATTAGAATTATCAAATTAGAAATTTTTAACTTTAAAATTCATTTAAAAAATCATCTAATTAGGTCCAAAATTAATTGTGTTTGAATCCAACTAATAAATATAAATATTAATTTAAATTTAGAATTATTAAAGAATTAAAGAATTTTGAATTTTATTATCAAAACAAACTTTTTCAAAAAGAAACCTTATTTATAATTTAAAAAATCCTAAAAAAAAGAATCCTCATTATTTTTTTTATTTCCTAAAATTTGAATTTTTTTAAAAAAAAATGAAAATAAAATTAAAAAACAGAAAAAAAAATGCTATTGAATTTAAATATTACCAAATGCTTTTATTAAAAAAATTCATTACTTCAAGAAATTAATAGTAAACTTATTAAAGAAAATTAGGAATTATAATGAAAAATTCAAAAAGAACACAAAAAAAACATTCATTTGAAGAAAATGAATTAGATGAAACAAAAGGAAATAACTTACTTTCTGAAGGAGGTCAAAAACAAATACAACTTATGGAATTTTTTAGTAAAGGATTCTTTAATATGATATGAATAATTTGAAATTAATATTGGAAGAACTTTTTTTTACCAAATTTGAGTAATATTTCTGTATTTTATCAACTAAGTTAAACCCTAGTTTTTTTTATTATAGTAAAAAAGAATAATAAATCTTCAAAATAAAAGTTTCATTTTCTATAGAAAAGCAAGATATTCTTGCTATTGATCTTATCTATTGTTTTATCATTCATTAAATTTTTACAGCAGAAAATCTTTTGATAAATTATCTGATATTCATTATAAAAACTTCACAGAATTAGTTACCTTTTTCGTAAAAAAAAATAGACAATTTCACTTAATATATTTCATCAAATATAATTACTCAACTTATTTTTAAATATTTTTACCACTTCATTTGTTAATTCCATGAATTAAAAAAAAGTTTTTGATATTTTTTATTTAAGATATTATTTAATATAATGAATTATATAGTCAACTTACCTGTATTGAGTGACAATATTGCTTTTTGAGTAAGTAAGAAACCAAAAAAAAAAAATATAATCAACCATTTTTTTTCTTTAAAGCAATTCTAACAATCAACTTTTCTTTATTAATATTTAACAGTATTAATCTCTTAATAAATATAACAACTTAACTAATTGATAAATTAATATTATTAAAATCTTAAATATTCTTCATAATAGGTCTTTTGTGATTTTATAAAGATTGGTATTACCTTAAATGAATATAATGAGTCATAAATAAGAAATTAATTTGGTTTTGATTGAGGAATACAATCAAAAAGATAATTTCCAATTTGGTATTTTAAGAAAACATTAATTTAATTAGCTGAGAAAGGTAAAACCTCATAAAACTATGAAATTTGAATTGATTATCTATTTAATTTTTTATTTTTATTTCTATTGTTTTTTCTTTTTTTTAAAAAACTCACATTTCTAAAAAATTACCATGAATTTACATGATATTGTCAAACTGATGTCATAATAATAATCAAATGATAGAACTTCCTATTAACATAATCATTCCATTTTTTTATAATAAAAGAGGATTAATTATGAACTATGTAAGTTCTATCAATAGAATCAATTATATGTTTTTAAATTCTTTATCTTTTTTTTAAATTAATTCTTAATTTACATTTAATCTAATTTCAAATTTAAAACTTAATAAATATTAATTTAAATTTTTAATAATTTTTTTTTTTAATATTCAAAAAAAAAAATATTCAAATTTAACTTATTTTTTTTCATAAATTCATGAAATAATAATAATAATAATGATAGAAATTTCTTTTTTTTTCATAAAAAAGCTTAATATATATATATATATATATGAAATGTTTTTTTTTGAAAAAAAATAGTTGAAAATTAATAGTTTCTTTTTTTCTTTCAAGAAAAAAAAGGGTGTTGGTAAACACATGTAAGTTTCTAATAAAAACATGTAAGCCTTTATGTGTTTTTACCAAAACGTTATGTGTTTTTACCAATTTATGGCCAAAACACATAAGTGACCTTATTTTTCAAAAACTTTCCTCAGGATCAGTTTTGAGGTTTTTTTTTAATTTTTTTTCCATATTTTTCCTAACATGGGATATCAATATCCAAAACTTTTTCATAATTTTTTTTTAGAAAATTCATTTGAAATCTTTTCACTTATTAATGTCCTTCATTTTGTTTTGAAATAAAGGTTTCAATATGGAGAATTAAGAACCAGAAGCCCATAATTTTGGGAATTTTTTTTGGTGGGACAAGTGAAGGCGCAAAAAATGTTTTTTTTTTCAAATGTTTTGTTCCTGTCTTTGTAATATGACTGTTTTGAAAAAATTAATATGAAAACTTCCCACTTATGAATTTCCTTCAATTTTTTTTAAAATGAAGAGTTCAATCTGGAAAATAAAGAACCAGAAGCCCATGAATTGGGGGAATTCTTTTGGTGGGACAACAAGTGAAGGCACAATAAGTGTTTTTTTCCCAATTTTTTTTGTTTGTAATATGACTATTTTAAGTACAAAAGTGCCACATGTTTGATAAAGAAGGAGACTTGGGTGGGATTTAAGCAATAAATAGGACTGAGGAAGGGGATAATTGGCATAAATAATATATAAAAAAATCAATCAATCTGAATCAACCTCCAAAATAGTTGGTCTTTTCTGAGGGAGGAGGAAGATTGGACAAATATAACATCCTGTGTTTCTTGAATTTATAAGACCACCCCAGGGCTTGTGGTTGGGCATGAAATTCCCAATTCACAGTAATGGGAGGGACTGGATAAACTTTAGAAATGATTACATCCAAAGGAACAAAATGAGAACAGCTATCCAAGAAGCAGATGAAAATGGGGTATTATCATTTGGAGGACAGAAATAAGGGAAAAAAGAAAACAAATGGACTGTGGAATAAAAGAAAACTGGTCTTTGATACTTATTTGAAATTGGATCCCCATGTCAGGCATGGACATCCACTTGCTTTTTGGAGCCTAGCCAACATCTTCATACCATTCAATTCTTTCCAAATAAGAGGATACTGAGGGAATTAAAGCGTTCATGGCTTCATAAAGGTCTTTATTTTGTTGAATTTCTTCAGCCAATTCACCTCTGAAATCAGCCCATTGATCTTGAGTCTTGTAAATGTAGTCTAATACTGTTCTGTAGCCACAGTTTCCATCACCCTGGACATTGATGGGTTTGAAGATGTATTTCAATAAAAACTTGGGCAAGTCTTCTGAGCCATGTATCTGATAAATAAAGTAAAAAAATGAATAAATATCAAAATAAACAAGAGAAATATACATTCAAAAGCATCAGAAAATCACAAAAAGCTTGGAGCATTTATCACTTGTGTGATGATTGCTTTGACAATGCTCACAGGTCAAGTCAATTACATCATATATCTCCAAACTGGGGGCAGGCTTGTTTGATCTTCTTTGTGAGGTTTTGCTTACAATTTCCAATCTTCTGGAACTTCTAAGGGTGAATTCTGATTTATTCAATTCAGTTACTGAGGGCAGTAAATCTGATGAACTGATGGAGTTTGATAATGAGGCCTCCGAATGTTCAAAATTTCCAGATGAGTCCACTTCCATAATTGGAGAGGGGACATTTGACTGTGATCTTGATGTTGTTGTACTGGTCCCTTTTGTTGGGGTCTTCCTCTTTTCTTGGATTGACTTTCAATAATTTAAAATCTTGATAATTCTCTTTTGTATTTAATTTTATTTTTATTCTTGGCTCCTTGAGGTCTTCCACAGATATTATTGCATTCTAGTGGGTCTTCATAATATTGATTATCCTATTGACTCTTGAGAATTTGATCAAATTGAACTTTTCCAGTCAAAACATCTTGAAAATGTTGAAGAATTGGGGTGATTTCTGCCATTGGTCTTTGAAAAAGGTCTTCCCCAATATCTTCAAATATTTTCTTGGCCTCATTCTTTCTTTATTTTTTAACACTTTGATCATCAACTTGAAAACAAGTCTGAGAATAATATGACAAAGAAAATCAGTTAATAAGTAAAAAAGTAAGAATTTGAAGCTAAAAAACCCTCACAGGAAAATTCAAATGCCACTGAGGATGGAAGTCTGATATCTCAAGCCTTTGGCACCTGGAAAATGCCTTTTGTGTCTTATGCTTGCAAGGAATTCCTTGATAATTGTTATATTTGTTGGTGCATTTTTAATTGGGAGGAAATTTGGTTTTGAAATTTTCAAAGGACATCTGAAGAGCATAATGAGACAAATTGCCATTGAGAGCACAGATGTGTGGAGGAATATTCTTGGCATGGAAAGTCATTTCTTTGGAGATTCTGTTGATTATTTGAATAAATTGTTTTCTTAATGCCATGTGGAGAGCCCTAACTACCTCTAGGAGAGTACCAATGGACCTTTGGAGCCAAAGTTTAACCATGGCATGGGCACCTTCAACTCTGGAGGTGGAGCCCACACCCAGGTGACAATGGTGGTTGGTCCAGGCTGGCACATAATAATCCTTTAGAGGAAGCCAGGTATTTTACAAATTTTGCAAGACTTAAGCATTTTTGACTTGCTTTTGAAGCTTCTTTCAGTTGTCTTTGAAAGACTTTTCAGTGGATGAATACATAACCTGACAAATGGATCCCAAAGTCATCAATAAAAACAATACTAAGAAAAAAAGTGAAAGATAAAAGTATATTCCTTGATTCCAAAGGCCCATAAAATTTTCAAAATCAGTGCCATGACAAATTTCCTTCATGAACTGGACAGATACATCTTTATTGATGTTCCAAATGCATAATATGACTTTGGAGTCTGGGAAGAGCTTCTTAACAGATTTTTTCAAGGCCAATCCTTGTCAATAAAAATGACTGGAGCAGGAAAAAGATTGGTGTTGTTGAGGAACTTTTCTATGTATTTATTTAATTACCAATTACATAAGATGTCAGTTTCATTTTTCATCAAACAAAAAGCCCCAGAAAAGGCCTTATTGGTTGAGCTTAATGCAAAAATATGAAAAAGGGGAATTTTGTACTTATTGGTTTTATAAGTACAATCCATAAGAATGACATGAGGAAAGCCATGAAGAATTTTTATGGCAAGGGGGTGAGTGAAAAACAAGGAGGTAATTTGTCCCTCAGCATCCCTTTTGGAGGACCAAACAAACTTTTCTTCTTTAAGAGTGTCAATAAGATCATAAATGGGCCTTCTGCCTTGCAGTTTGTCTTTCTTGATTTTCTTGACTTGGCTGTAAATGTCTTGAAGGATTACAGGACTGTAAGGGACCCTCTGGCTGCATAATTGGGCCTGAATTTGTCTTGGCAGAAGCAGTGATTCAGACATTTGAGCAATTTGGGATGTTTCTTGCTCATTGAATTTCCTGAAAGCAGGATGGGCCATGATACTTTCAGGGGCATCATGGCTATGTTCAGGATTTTCGACTTTAAGAGTCCAAGTAGTACTCTTGGCTTATTTTCTGGCATAAAGTCTAAAAGGACACTCAAGCTTCCTTGAAGTGACTGTTTTGGAGGGGCTTTTGTTGGAATTTGAAATCCCAGACCTGTCCCAACCTTCTTTCAATTTGGTTGTGGGTCATATTGGCCCTCAAGATGGACACAGCATACCCCTGAGCCCTGGCAACATTATGCACATGCTGAAAAAGAAACTCAAGGGTCTGAAAATTACCTTCAGTGGGGGGTTGAAGCCTTTTTGAGTGAAAAAGATGTATAAATTTGAAAAAAAGGGGGGATTTGGGAAGTTGAAATGGGGTAAGAACCTTTTGAAAGGTGAAAAAGAAGTGAAAAAAGGTATGAAAAATCAAAAGAAGTGGTTGAGAGTGAAAAAACGTGGTTTAAATGTGGGATTAATGGATGAGGGAAGGTAAAAAATTGCAATTTCAGAGGCTTGAAAGCAGTTTGTTGTGGTGGAAAATGCAGTCTTTGGGGGAAAAAAAGAAAGAAAAGTATGAAAAGCTTTGCAAAATTGCTTTGGTAATGCTGTTTTTCAAAAGAAAAATTGTTTGGGGTGGGGATAATATGGATTATTTTGGATGTTTGGTCTTCTTTTTTTTCTTTTTTTTTGGGGGGGGCTGGGAAAAAAAATCTGAAACAATTGGGAGTTGGAGGGGTTTTGGGGGGAAAAACCCTTCTTTAGGCATGGTTGTGTTTCATTTTCAATTGAAAATGGGCCCAGGGCACCCCTTACATGTTTTTACCAAGTTGCTTATGTGTTTTTACCAATAACCAAAAAAAGTTTTTTGTATTATTAATTTGAAAAAAAACGTTTTTTTATTATTATTATCATCAACAAAGGTTTTTTTTCTTTAAATGATTTAAGCTACAAAAACCCCCCAATAAATCTTTTTTTTCAATATTAATTTAATTAAAATGAAATAAAAATAATAATAATGAATTATTAATTTTGAAAAAATTATTTCTTTAAAATATATCAATAATAATAATAAATTAGAATAAAAAGAAAAAAATTATTTAATTTATAATCATATATATTATATATATAGAACGTAATAATAAGAATAATAATAATTAAAAAGAATAAAAAATTAAAAAAATTCAATTAAATTCTAAATGATTCATTATTAAAGAAAAAAGATAATAAAATAAAATCAAATAAAAAAAAAATTAAATTATTTTTTAAAAAATAAATAAAATAAACTGAACCCTTTTTTTTAAAAAAAAAAAATCAATTCAAATTTAGATTTGGATTTAGTAATTTAGTTAATGATTAAAGCCTGGTTGATGATTGAGTTTTGAGTTGAATTTTAAAATTAACAAAAGAGTACTTTTATTCAAGTTTTAGTTTATTTTTTTTCAAAACAAATTCAAATTCAACAACCTCATTTTTTTAAAAAAAAATTCATTGTCTTTAAAAATGTTCAAAATCACACCAGATTCACACTTATGAGTGTATGAGATGATTCAAAGGAGCCTTGTTCAGATGAATGAACATGAAGAAAACCCACTGTCAAAACCATGGAAATCACCCTCTTGGACCTCCATATGACATATCAATTCCATATCTGTCATTCTTGGCCAAATTGGTCATCTGAACCTTTGTGGCCTTTATGGTCATTTCATCATCTGGGGCCAATCTGGCCCCTTCACCATCATCAGGCCTTTCCTGGCCTTTCTATGCTTCTGGAAACCTATGGGTATTTTCCAGTCAACAGGGAAAATACAGTCCAAAAGACTGGATTTTGCTTTTTAAGATTAAAACAAAGTTTTGCACACTTTGTGAATTTTTGCTGTATTCAGTCTTTTATGCCATTTTCCCATTTAATATGGGAAATATTCCCAAATGTCCATGTTAGACCATTTAGGGCTTAATTTCCAGCTTTGCACATTCTGCATATTTCTGTGAATTTTTCCCATTTTGTGCACTTTGTGCAAATACAGTTTTAAAGCTGTATAAGCTGTATTTGGCCAAAACACCCAAAGACACTCTTTCACCTCTGAAGCTACCCAAAACCCATTTCTCACTAATATCTTCCTGCCATCATCCCAAAAGAGCTTTGGCCACCTTCACCCTCCAATAACCAAAAGTGCCATAAATGGTGTTATACACAATTATGCATCTTTTCTCACTAGAATTCCAATGGCACCAATATAAAAAGGCTATTTAAACTTTCCATCAGGTAATCAAGGCACATCATTCAGAGGATTCACCAAGGCTCAAAGAAAAGTGTCAATCTCAAATACCAATGACACCATAAAGTAATTAGTGGTTATTATTATTCACAGTATTCCTCCAATGGAATACTGGCAGTTAATTCTCAAGGGATATTCAAGAGGAAGTTCCAAAATGTTTTTCCAAGTGTCAGTGCTCCATCAATACACCTTGGCAACCACATTCATTCAATACAGTCTGAATTCATCACGACTGACAGAGTTAGTTTTGGTCTCTCAACCTTACCCCAAGAATACCAAGCACTGAGGGAATTGAACCCTAAATGTCGGCATTAATGAGCAATGCTATTACCAATTGAGCTAAGTGCTTGTTGCAGATGAGCAGTGAGTGAAGAAGCCATTTCTGCTTTGACTGTGTATTAGCCCTGCCTAATCATGTTGCAGCAGGTGTGAAATCATGCTTAAGAGCAGCTATAACATTCTCCAACACTCTGCTTTGCTCTTTTCAGGGTTGCAACATCATATTTGATAGATTCCGGATGTTTTTGGAGATTTTACAATTTGGAAAATGGACTGCTTCCACTTGCTAGAGTGTTTATTAAGGCAAATAACTCTCACTACCATGACAGAGTTAGTTTTGGTCTCGCAACCTTAATCAAAGAATACCAATCACTGAGGGACTCAAACCCTCAATGTCCACATTCATGAGCAATGATCTTACCAATTGAGCTAATTTCTCATTGAAGATGAGCAGTGACAGAAGAAGCCATTCCTGCTTTGACTATGTATTATCCCTGCCTAATCATGGTGCAGCAGGTGTGGGGGCATGCTTAAGAGAAGCTATAAAATGCTCCAACAAAGACATGTATTTTGAACCATACACCATGGGAAGATCATTCAACCCAGTTCATTGCCCAATTTGGAAAGGTATACATTCTCTCAGACCATCAATACAGCTTTCAGTATTCAATAAAGACCATCTGCCAGCCTGAAGGAGTAAATCTCTCAACCTTTCACATATACCAGCCTCCTTTGACCCTGGGGTGTTTTTCCCCCATTTAATTAATATATTTGATTTTATTTGATCTTTATTTATCTTATCCTTTTTGTTAAGTGAATACTGATGTTATCAAATCAGTCCTTTAGCACCTTTCTCTTTTCTTTCTTTGCCTTTCAGTAGATATTGGTGGTCATATCCTTCAGCAATTCCATTGTCCCTTCTAGAAGGTTGAAACAGTGATTAAGGACTTACTTGGTTGGCTCTTTGGTCATTTGGCTTCTTATTTTTCTTATTCCATCTCATATCTTGCACCTGCATATTTCTTAGAGAAATTCACTTCTTTATTTTTCTCTTCTTTATTATTTGGAGTCTTCAAAGTGAGTTCCCTGGTTTCTGAGTTCCAGGCCACTCTTGTTTTTCCCAAGATCCCCTGTGACATTATGTTAATTGAATCATAATTTTGTTTCATTATCTTCATTCTTTGTTCATAATTACATTCACTCATTTCATTGAAATAATGACTCTTTAATGTTTGTGAACTTTATGATTCATCATCCTATCTCAATTTTCTCTCATTCATTCTTCATTTTGAAAATTGAAAGCTGACTAAATTTTCTTTTTTTTTCTCTTTTTAAATATGATTTCAAATAATTAAACTTATTTCATTCATAAATCAGGCTTATTTTCATTTGATTTTCAAATTGCTCATCAAATTAATCAGACACATTCTTCACATCAATATTCATATTGTATCATTCTTGAAGAATTTTGATTTTTAAAGAAGAACTCACTTGATTTTGAGTTGATTGATTGATTTGACATAAATTGATATTGAAATCAAGAAAATTGATTGACCTGGAGATTTCATTGATCTTGCTTATTTTTTTCACATCAAGAATTTTGAAATAAATTGATTTTTCCTCAAGAATTCATTTGATTGACTGATTTTCTGCAATATTTTTGATTTTGATTGATTTAAAATATTGATTTATTGACTTGAAATTTTTATGTTGATATTGATAGATTGATTTACATCAAGATTTCATTTTGACTTATTTGATTCATTGACTTCAAGCTTTCATTTGATATTTCATTGAGTGATTTACCTGAAGATCTCATTTTGATTTATTGATTTTCTTTAAGATATTGATTTTTACTTTTGACTTCAAGCTTTATTTCAAATTGCCCCAAGTTTTCATCTTCAAATCTTGATTATTGTTCATTTTCTTTCATTTTTATCCTGAAATCATGCCCATCCAACACTCACCTCCTGCAAGGCAGACAAGATCTCAGGCCAGAACTCAAGCTGTTCTCACTCCAACTCCTAGACCTCCTCTTGATGGCACCCCAGCAGTTTCTCAACTGGGCGCCCATTCAGACAGAGGACCAAATGTGGAAGGAGCAGCACTGTCCAGAAAGGAAAGAAGAGTACCAAGAATATCCAGTCAATTTTCAGGAGTAGTTGGCGGTTTTCCAGGAACTTCAAGGACCATTTTCAGAGGTCCTGGGGAAGATGGTGAAGAGGAGGAGGAGAATTCTGTGGAAGAGAAAGAGTCTGATGGTACTGAAGGTGCTCCTGCTCCTGTGGGGGCATCCCAAGGTACTGAAGGACCAACTCTAGCCCAGTCTAATCAGCCTGTCTCTCATCATTCTGAATCATCTTTACTGGCCCTCATGCAGCAAATGACTCAAATTATGGCCAACCTTCAAGCAGCTTCATCCTCTGAAGCATCAAGACCACCAGCCTTCAAGACTCCATCTATGAAGGCACCAGAATGCTTTGATGGGACTCAGCTCTTCAAAGTTAGAAGTTTCATTCAGTCTTGTCAATTGATTTTCCATAATGATCTGGCAAATTTCTCTCAAGACAGAAAGAAAGTTCTCTATTCCACTTCATTTCTCATTGGCAGGGCTGCAAAATGGATTGAACCTTATCTTTCCAATCTAACCAATCAAGACTCAAATTACCTTCTCAATTCGTGGAGCTTATTTAAATCTCAACTTTTTACTTTATTTGGGGACCCAAATGAAGTTAGGAAAGCTGAAGCAGAGTTGGATTCTCTAAGAATGAAAGAAGGTGGCCATGTTTCTTTATACATAGCAAATTTCAGAAGTTTGGTTTCAAGAATTGGATATTGGGGTGAAAGGGCTCTTTTTAATCATTTCAGGAAGGGATTGCCATCCAGGATTTTGGATCAATTGGCCTCCCATCCTTCAATATTTGACTCTCTTCAAGACTTAATGGACATTACCCTGGAGCTTGATACCAGGTACCATGAGAGGCAAAATGAAAAGAGTCATCATCAAGAGAAGAAGCCAGAAGCCTCAAAGTCAAATTCTTCCCATCCTCAAAATTCTTCAAGCTAAAGTCAAAAGAAGAAGAAGAATTTTTGGAAGAGGGACAAGCCCCATTCTTTCTTATTGAATAAAGATTTCAAGTTGATGAATTCTGAAAAAGTAAGAAGAATCAAGGAGGGTTTATGTACCTATTGTGGTGGGAAGCATAGTCTTGAATCCTGTTTCAAAAGGCCTCAAAACAAGCTTACACAACCTTCAGGCAAATTTCACAGCCAGGGAAAAGCCTGAGTGAAGATCATGTTGTGTTCAATGGTCTTCACTGTTTTCCATCCAGAGCACAATTGTGAATTCTGACTACTTGTGTCAAGATTTCTTTAAATTTTTTTGTTTTTTATTCTCTCTCTGATGTGTTTTACAGTATTCTCATTGATTCTGGTGCTACCAACTCATTTATTGCAAAGAAATCTGTTCAAAAGTATTCATTGACTATGTCATAACTCACAGAGAAGATTCCTTTTATCATTTGGGACTCCTCTGAGTCCCCTTACTTATTCATGACTCACCATACCAAATATATGGTTGAGCTCCCTTATTTCCCAAGCTTTGAATGGGACTTTTTAATCATAAATACTCCCAAGGGAGAAGACCTCATATTGGGCTTTGACTTTCTTAATCATTTCAATCCATCTATTGATTGGAGGAAAGGGATGTTCACCTTTGATTCTGATCATAAGGACTATTATTATCCTTCTAAATTTTTCAGTAATGCCTTTTATTCTTCCAAATCATGTGCAGATCTGGTTAGTAATTCTAGAACACAATCATTTCCATCTTCTGTCCATATTCCTTCCCTTAATTCCCATCAGTCATTATTATCCTCTAGAGATGAAGTCTTCAAAGAGATTCAAGATGTTGGAGAAGATAATTCTGTATCTTTACTTCATCTCTTCTTTGGGAATATGGACCTTCCTATTTCATATTATCATGACTCCCTGGAGGAGTTGTGGGATGAAGAGGAAGAGCCAGAAGAAATAGAAACCATGATGAAGGTTTTTCCTTCTGCTTATCACCAGTATTTAGATGTATTCTCCAAGGTGAAAGTAGAGAAAATTCCTCCTCAATGTGCCTGTGATCATCATATTGAGCTGGAGGGGTCTCTACCTCCAGTTGGGGTGATCTACTTCTTATGAAACCAAGAGTCAGATACACTCAGGGCCTACATTTCAGAGAACTTAGAGAAAGGTTTCATCTTGCCAAGCTCCTCTTCAACAGGAGCACCTGTCCTCTTTGTCAAAAAGAAGGATGGTGGCCTCCATTTGTGTGTTGATTACCACAACCTCAATGATTGTACTAGAAAGAAAAAGTATACTGTTCCTCCTATGAATCAGCTTCTTACTGTTTTCAATGGTTCTTCTATCTTCTCCAAGATTGATCTGCATGGTGCCTATAACCTTCTCGGAATCAAGGAAGGTGATGAACATTTGACTTGTTTTAGAGCTAAATATGGCAGTTATGAGTACTTGGTTATGCCATTTGTGCTTACCAATTCTCCTGCCTCTTTCAAAAACCTTGTCAATGATAGCTTTTATGAGATTATTGATGTTTATGTTGTGGTTTTTTTGGATGACGTTATGGTATTTTCCAAATATGAGGAAGAACAGGTCACTCATGTGTCCACTGTTCTTTCCAGACTCAGAGCCAATAACCGCTTTGCTAAGGCCTCCAAGTGCCTATTTCATGTTTCTAGTGCAGAGTATTTAGTTTATATTGTTTCTTCTAAAGGCCTCACGATGGACCAAGAAAAAGTCCAGAAAACGTTCAATTGGCCACCTCCAAGAAACCTCAAGGCTCTTTAAAATTTCCTGCTTTTCCAATTTTTACCGCAGTTTCATCAAGAATTATTCAAAGAAGATTAGTTCACTTACCAGTTCACTTGAGAAAGATTCCCGTTTTCCCCGCAATGAGGAAGCTCTTAGACAGTTTCATCAACTCAGAGAGGCTTTCACCACTTCTCCAATCCCTGTATACCCACCATTGTAGAGACTGATGCTTCTGATTATGCCCTGAGTGCTGTACTGAGTCAGGTCACTGACTCAGGAAAACATCCCATTGCATTTGATAGCCGCAAGCTTCCTCCAGAAGATCTCAACTATGAGATTAATGACAAGGAACTCCTTGGCATAGTTTGGGCTCTCAAGCGCTGGAGTGCTTTTCTTCTCTCTCTTTCTTCCCCTTTTGAAGTTCTCACCGATCATTCTTCACTTCAATATTTCATGTCATCAAAGATCCTCACTCACCATCAAGCCCACTGGGCTGAGTTCTTATCTGAATTTTATTTCTCAATCAAGTACCGCCCTGGACGCTTGGAAACCCTTCCAGATGCATTGTCACATTGGGACAATGTTTACCTGGAGAGGGGGAAGATTTCATCAGCAAGAATCAAATAAATTATCAAAAAATAATCAAGCAAGATGAAATTAAAGCCTCAAAGTTCTTTTCAGTCAAGGTGGAATCATTTTCAAGTTTGATTGAATAAATTAAGAAGGAATTATGGCAATATTCTAATTAAAGAAGTATTATTCAACATTTGGGTAAAGGTAAATCTGTCCCAGATTGTTTTCTTGATTCCTCTTCCCAACTTCTCCTTTTTAAAGATTGGGTGGTGGTTTGAAGTTACCCCACAATTCAGCTCAATATACTTCAAAAGCAGCATGAATCTCCTCTAGCAGGACACCCCGGCCAAGAGAAGACTCTCAAACTTTTAAAGCGGGATTTTCACTGGTCTGGCATGACTCAATTTAGCAAGGATTATGTCTCATCCTGTCAAAAGTGTCCAAAAAAAAAAGAATATTCATCACAAGAATTTTGGACTCCTCAAACCTCTTCCAATTCCAAATGGTCCTTGGATTTTTCTTTCAATGAATTTTATCACTCGATTGCCACTGTCCAACTCCTTTGATTCAATCCTTGTCATAGTGGACAGATTTCCCAAAATGGCAGTTTTTATTCCAACAATGTCTTCAATCGCTTCACTGGATTTGGCCCATTTATTCATCAGGAATATTTTCTCAAAGAATGGCCTTTCTTCAAGCATTAATAGTGATAGAGGTTCTCTTTTTGTTTCTTCCTTTTGGACCAATCTTTATCAGAAGCTCAAGATTTCAAGAGATCTGTCAGCTGCTTATCATCCAGAAACTGATGGACAGACAGAGAGGGTAAATCAGATAATAGAACAGTACCTTTGGATGTATGTCAGTTATCATCAAGATTATTGGAACAACTGGCTCCCTCTGGCAGAATTTCCCTACAATAACTCTGACCACTCTTCAACAAAACAATCACTGTTTTTCACTGTTTATGGAAGAGATCCTCATTTTGACTCAGTTCACATTACTCAAGATACTCCTTCTGGAAAGTTCTCAAAAAAATCCAATCAGTACAGGAAGATGTCAAGAGAGAATCTGAAGTTTCCATCAATAGGTTTAAGAGGTATGCAGATAAGAGCAGAGAAAGTCCACCTGTTTTCAATCCTGGTCAAATGGTATGGCTTTCTTCCAAGAACATCAAAGCAACAAGACCCACCAAAAAATGTCTGAAAGATGGTTGGGTCCTTTTCCAATCTTGAAGAAAGTCAGTACTCTTGCTTACCACCTCATGCTTCCATCCACCCAGTCTTCCATATTTCTCTTCTTGAACCAGTCAAGACATCAACAATCCCAAATAAGCATAAAGAGCCTCCTCCTCAAATTATCATTGAAGAAGAAGAAGAATGGGAAGTCTCTCAAATACTGGACTAAAAAATCAAGAAAGGAAAATTTTGGTATTTGGTGGAATGGAAAGGCTTCAGTCAAGATCCAGAAATATCCGCTTAGGAACCAAATGAAAAACTCAAGAATTGTCCTGAACGTATAAAGGATTTCCATTCTTTATATCCTGAAAAGCCAGGACCCAAATCTTCAAGAGCTTGATTATTTATGGTGCTTTGTGGGCAGAGGAATTACCAAAAGTAAGTCCCACTCCTGGTATGCACCTTTAGAGGTATTATACTCTTTTTTTGTAAGAATCACCTTGGCCACTCTGTGAGCACTCTGCAATTTTTGGACACAGATACTTGGCAAGGCCTTCAACATCATTTCCAAAATTATGGCCATTTTCACTAGGTAAAATGGAACATTCTTTTTCTTAATTTCTTTCCAAGTCTTTACCCTTTCCAAGTCATTAATTCAGCAATTCTCCTAAATGATGGTACTGGCGGGAGTGGTAAGTACCAAAATTAAGTTCCTCTCCTGATATGCACTTCCCTGAGGGGTGTAGAATCTTTCAAAACATCACCTTGGTCACTTTGTGAGCACCTGGAATCAAATTCTTCTTTCCAGGTCCTTGGCAAATTTCAAAATGAATAAAAACCCCTGTGATGAAGATTGGAACCTCCTCAAGATTCATTTCTCTCTTTTTCTTTTCTTATTTTCATTTTCATTCTTTTATTTTTATTTTATTTTTGTTTTGAATTTCTCTTTATTCACGTCAAAATAAATTCATGAAAAACCATCATTCATTTTCAAAATTACATTAATCATGAAGCCAATGTCAAAAGAAGATCAAACAAGTTCCACATCATATGTCAAATTCTTAATATCAGTTTCAAATTTTTATCTTAATAATTCCTCTTGAATCCCTTTCTTAAATACTTTCTGAATTGCCTCAACAGGATTTGCCTTTGATTGGTGCTCAGGAGCTCACCATTTCAAGGTGGGGAGTACTGTCACAACCATGGAAACCACCCTCTTGGACCTCCACATGGAACATCAATGCCATATCCAATTTATGGCAATTTGGCCATATCTGTCATTCTTGGAAAAATTGTTCATATCAAATTTTAAGGCCTTTATAGTCAGTTCATATTCTAAGGCCAATCTGGCCCCTTCACCATCATCAGGCCTTTCTCTGCTTTTGGGCACCTTTGGGTGTTTTTGAGTCAACAGGGAAAATACACCCCAAAAGCCTGTATTTGGATTTTTAAGCTTAAAATACAGTTTTGCGCATGTTTGCTGTATTTAGTCTTTTATGCCATTTTCCCATGTAATATGAGAAATATGCCCAAATGGCCATATTAGGCCATTTGGGGCTTAATTTCCAGTTTTACTCAAAGACAGTTTTAGAGCTGTATAAGCTGTATTTGGCCACAAACCCAAAACTGGCGAAAACACCCAAAGAGACGCTTTCACCTCTGAAGCCACCCAAAACCCATTTCTCACTCATATCCTCCTGAAATCATCCCAAAAGAACTTTGGCCACTTTCACCTGCCAATAACCAAAAGTGCCATAAATGGTGTTATACACCATTATGCATTTTTCTCACCAGAACTCCAATGGTTATTTCAAATTTTCATTAGGTCATAAATGCTCAAAGCAAAGTATCAATTTCAAATACCAATTATGCCATCAATAAATCATTGGTTATTCTCATTCACAGTAATCCTCCATGGGAATACTGGCAGTTCATTCCCAAGGGATGTTCAAGAGGAAGTTCCAAAACAATTTTCCAAGTGTCAGTGCTCCATCAATCCACCTTGGCAACCACATTTGTTCAATATAGTCTGAATTAATCAGGAACTGTATTTTCAATCATATACCATGGGAAGATCATCAAACCCAGTTAATTTACCAATTTGGAAAGGTATAAATTCCCTCAGACCATCAATACAGACCAGCTTCCAGCCTTAAGGAGTCAAGCTCTCAACCTTTGACATATACCAGCCTCCTTTGACCCTGGGAAGTTTTCCCCCCAGTTAATCAATATCTTTCGATTTTATTTTATCTTTATTTATCTTATCCTTTTTGTTAAGTGAAGAATTATATTATCAAGTCAGTCATTTAGCACCTTTCTCTTTTCTTTCTTTGCCTGTCAGTGGATATTGGTGGTAATATCCTTTACTAATTCCATTGTCCCTTCTGGCAGGTTTAAACAGTGATTAAGGACTTACTTGGTTGGCTCTTTGGTCATTTGGCTTCTTATTTCTCTTATTGCATCTCATCTTTTGTAACTGTATATTTCTTAGAGAAATTCACTTTTTTATTTTTATCTTATTTATTATTTGGAGTCTTCCAAGTGAGTTCCCTTATTGCTGAGTTCCAGGCCACTCTTGTTTTTCCCAAGAGCCCCTGTGAAACCCCAAATTTGCTAGATATGTGTGGTGATTTGAATATACAAAACAAAGAATTAATATACAGCAATCATAATGGAATCAAAAAAAAATATAGAAGAAAAACTGAGTTAAAGCTCACATCAAAAATGCAAACATCACACACATGAAGAAGCCTAATGTCATTGACAAAAAATTGAACATGAGCACTTGTTGAAAAGACAAAGAAAAATAGATGAAAAAGTTAGTGCTGAGGCACATTGCTGGAAACAGGAAGAATTGTGACTGGCTCAACAAGAAAGTCAAAAATATTGCAAGATGCATTTTTTTGGAATGAAGAGAGCACAAAACAGCAATTGGACCTTTTGATGGAACTAAGGTTTGATTATGAAAGATTAGATAGTAAATTGATGATTTTTTTATCTTGATTGTGTTACTTCAAAAATCAAGAAAGTTGTAAGGAAGATCATTTAAATTTGAAGAATTTGTATTTTAAAAAATTGGATCAGAGATATAAGGCATTGATGACTTCTTACAGAGTAATTCATTCCATCATGAATATGGTCATTATTTTTATTAAATTCAGGGTTTTCTAGATAATGAAAGATGCATGTGATGCAACTGGAGGAGGGGCTTATTTTGTCAATTTCAAAGCCATCATATGACAAAGGAGGTATGTAAAATACTTAAATTTATCTCTTTCATAATAAAAAAATATTTTGTTCCTTTCTCTTGGGTATAAGATTTATTAAAGAAGTTAAGTTCCAGTAATAGTGGAATTAATGCCATTGGAATTGAATCACGAAGTTTTCAATCACTAGGAAATTAAAGGGATAGATCATTAATTGACAACAAGGGAAACTTACAGGTTGAAGATGGTCAAATAGATGACACTGAATATTTTCCATCCAATGCAAATGGAAATTCACCAAAAAGGCTCTATAGGCAATACTGGAGTAGATTGCGCAACTTTTGAGGAAAATACACAAAGATTTAGAGGCCAAACTCATTCCCATTTGGAAGGAGAGATTAAATGAGTTTGAAATAAGGTCAAAGGGATTGGAATTTTGCAAGGAATATGAATCAAAACATGCAAAATATGCTGAGCCCAGTCTTTGTGCTAATCGACCATGGGAAGGAGCCAGCAGAGGAGCATGACAGAATAAAACAGGATTGAGAAATTGAGCTCATATTTCAAGAAGAAGAACACCAAACAGAAGCAAAGGCCTACAGTGATCACTTAAGTATGGTTATGCTTACAGTGTTGGAAAAAATAAGGACAATTTACAGCTTGGTTGGTAATTAAGAACAGAAAAAAGCTTAAACCTAATATTGACTTTGCAATGATTTCTATAGAAAACAGAAGAGGTAATGGAAATAGGGCATGGTTCAATTGAGTATACATGCAATTTAGCCTGAAAAATATTGTGTGGGAAGAAAGAAAAATAAGATATTATAAACCAAGGTGTAATATTATGTATGTTTACAATGGAGCTTTCTTGTATGGAACTGTTGTAAGTATATCATATTGCTTTGTGCAATTGATGTGATGGTCTTACAACTTCAGATAAAATGATGTAATACAAGCAAATGTAGAAAGAAACCACATGGATCACTAATAATATAAAAACATGTAAAAAAATCAGTAATAAGTTAAATGATGACTGCATGGAGTGAATTGATGGTAAGAACAGATTTGGATGAGATAAAAAGGCAAGTTTAAGCGTGAAAATTGAGTTTTTTACACTTATCAGGTGACATATAATAATGGCCTTTGGCATGGAACCTTGCCAGTTACTTAGTCAAATAAAAATGATAGGCTATACTGGGGAAGGCATTGTTAGATTGCTTTTAAATGCATCCTAGATTTCCATGTGTTTCTTATGCACCGCTGTGGATTTCTTTTATTAAGTAATTATCCAAATATTAATTATTTTATCTTTCCAATCAATTCCTCCTTGATTAATGTTATTTTGCAACATTTACACCAGAGATCAAAGAATTGTCTATTATCATAAAAGTCAAATGTCTTACACCTTATTGATCCCTACATAAATATGGATCTACTTGAATCAACCAAAAATCTCTTAATGGAGATTGGAGAATTTAAAAAAAAACAACATTATTTGAAAGAAAAGATAGAAAATCATACTCATGAACAGGAAAATCTTGATTTAGAATTGGCCAAAACGGAGAAACTAATTCAGAATTTCCACCAAAAATATCTTTCTGAGCTTGATATTCTAAAACAAAGGCTGGCAAATATGTTGTAAGGTTTAACAATTTGTAGGCTTCCTCAATATTTTTATTGAACAAAATTTATTAATTTAGTATTAAAACTGATAGCAAACTCTGGTTAATCTTGAAGGTCTAGTGTGCTTTATACCATACACATTTATCTATATTTCATTTTCAATTTGGAATTTCATTAATGTATTTATAAATATATCCTCAAAAACCCCAGAAGTTTTGTTTTGATTAATTGGGTAATCTAAATTAACCCAATGATTAAATTCATTTGAAACAAAACAAGTAAAATTTTAAAAACACAAAAAATATTTCTATTTTTACTAGATGTTAAATATCAATAGCAATGATCTTATATATAATCAATTATCAAAAAAAATTTTAAAGCAAGAATCTAATAAATTTTTCATTAATTAAGCTGTGAAATATCATGCATGAAATTGTTACCTTGGTTGTATATAAAGGGGGGATTGCCTGGGGTGCCAGTAAATAAAGAAAGTGGTTTTTTAATTGTACAAACATTTGTTCAATTAAAAGTCTGAAATGAACACTCCCTTTATAAGTAATTTGTGCTAAAAAATATCACACTATATCATTCACTCACCTAGTTGAAGAGTGTATATGATTAAAATGGATGTGCTCACCATCATGTTGATTTCTTGAAGGTGTCAATATTGGTAGTCTAGATGAATAAACCAAATCTCCAATAAGTAAGAATCTCGGGGAAACCTTGCAATACCATTGAGGAGATCTTGGCCAATTTGAGATTTTCAAAACATGTGACTGTCATGTACCCACCCTAGAAGACCTCCTTAAACCTATAACAAAAAGGTCAGAGGACCATCAGTCTATGTTAAGCGTTATTTGTAATACTTACATTAAAGAAAATTGCCATTCCCATCCACTATGCATTGGAATGCAGTCAAGTGCCATACGGGTTCCATTGATCATTTGGGGGTGGAATGATAGGAATATGAGCTCCATAAATTGCCCCAATGATATTCATAAGTCCACACCTTCTTTTGAATGATTCTTTGATTCTCTCCCGCTCAACATTATCATTCACATCTGGAAATCTATAAAGGAACCATTCAATTGGAAATAACAGGACATGAAAAAGAAATATCCAAACATACATTATGTTCAAATAGTTCCAAGCCCCCAAAATTGCTTTCACAATGCTTTGAGACATTTTGTATGCAGTAGACTTACCAATATTGAACAGATGACCCACTGTTTTATATGAGCTGCCATGAACCACACAATACAGCATAACCCCAACCTTTTCTTTAGATTGTTAAGGCACAAATGTGATGCTGATTTTAATTGCTAACATGAGGCCTTAAGCATCAGATTAATGCAAAAAAACCTAATGTCCCATCCAGAAGAGACTGATTAAGTGTTATTCAATAAACAGGTCCTCATTGCTCTATGGATTGAAGCATGAATGCTGGTGTAGGGCTTGCCATTGATGATCCATCAATTCATTATAGCATGATAAAGTAAATTTCATGGCCACTATCATGGTGGTTATTTCCAAGAGAATTGTTGGGTCATCCATAGTTATATTTTAATTCAGGAGAAGAAAATGAGATTTTTTAAAAATTTCAAAAATAAGAATAATAAAATGTTGATTGTTTTTGCAAATGGCTATAGAATTTGAATTTGTTTTGAAAAAAAAATTGAACTAGAACTTAAATAAAAGTACTCTTATATTAATTCAAAAATAATTTCAAAATAATTTTAAAATTCAATTCAAGACTCAATCATGAACCAGGCCTAAGTTTTTTTTTGAAGAAATTTTTTTGACAATTTTTTTTTGAAATAGTTTTAAATTTGAATTAAATTAATTTTATTTTTTTGTTTTTTTTTTTTTTTTTTTTTTTTTTTGTTTTTTTTTTTGTTTTTTTTTTTTTTGATTTTTTTTGATTTTTTTTGATTTTTTTTGATTTTTTTTGATTTTTTTTGATTTTTTTTGATTTTTTTTGATTTTTTTTGATTTTTTTTGATTTTTTTTTGATTTTTTTTGATTTTTTTTGATTTTTTTTTTGATTTTTTTTGATTTTTTCTGTTTTTTTTTTTGATTCTTTTTGATTTTTTTTTGATTTTTTTTTATTTTTTTTATTTTTTTGATTTTTTTTGATTTTTTTTTTAATTTTTTTTGTTTTTTTGCTTTTTTTGAATTTTTATTTAAACTTAATTTTGAATTTATTTTGAATTTTATTTTTTTTTTTTAAATTTTTTTTTTGAATTTTTTTTGAATTTTTTTTTGAGTCTCTTTTTGCATTTTTTTTTGGATTTTTTTTGAATTTTTTTTGGAATTTTATTTAAATTTTTTCTGTATTTTTTTTGAATTTTCCCTTAATTTTTTTACATTCTTTTTGATTTTTTTTTGATTTTTTTGAATTGTTCTTGAATTTTTTTGGAATTTTTTTTAAACTTTTATTAATTAATTAATTTTTTCAAACTTTTCAATTGATCTTTCATTTTAATCATTAATTAAATTTCAACTTATGTATGACATTTTTTAGGTTGAATTTTCTATTTCTCTTACTATAATTTATATTGATATCAATACAGAAGGTTTAAAAAGTTTCAACTAATTAAATGTGAATTCCAATTAAATCCATGGTAAGATTCTAAATTTTATAATGAAATTTGATTCATTGGCTTGTTTCATATGGGGAACCAATTTTTTTTTCACATCAATACATTTTATATCAGGACATGTGGAAAATACCAATCACAAGGAAATTCAAGGGCTAAAAATTGAAGAGAAAGTTGGTAAAAATCTTTATAAACTGGGATATGGCAGAGCTTATTATATGATTGGCCATTTATTAAAAATTGAAAGTTCAAAAACTTTAAATTTCTCAAAACATTTAGTTCAATCCATTTTATTATTTCTAAATAATACAATAATAATTTAAGTGAATTTGTTTATTTAATTATTATCAAAATGTTTATATGTGTTATTAATTTATTTTTTGTTATTTTAATGATATGCATGCATCTGTAAAATTCAATTAAAAAATATTTTAAGAGGAGTTAAGGGCTAAACAAAATAGCTGGGTCCATTGATGGCACCCAAATAACTATAATTACATCACCAAACAATGAGTGAAAGTCTTATTTGAATCACAAAGAATTTTATTTTATTTATTTTTAATTTATTGTTGATGAACATGGTAAATTTTTAAATGTAAATGATTTTTTAATTTTTTTTAAAAACAAGCAAATAGTTTCTAGAATTAATTAATTAAATTGATAAATATTAAATTAAATTAAAATTATCTCAACTTTAAATTAAAAAAAACAAACTTTAATTTAATATAAAATATGTAAAATTTTGTTACACACATATATATATATATATTTGAGAAAAAATTTGAATTTAAATCTTATATAGAATTTAAGAAATTACATATATATATATTCAGAAACTCAAAATTAACATTTCTTTATTAAATTATTTTACATCAAAATATCATAATTTATAACATTAATAAATGCAAAAAGATTTTTTTATATTATAAATACAAATACACACGCAAAAAAATCATATGGAAGAAGGAAAATGAAACAGTCAATTCAATTTATGATTGTTACAATTAAATAATTAAGACGTTTTTATAAAAATCCTTTTTATTCAAATACAAATTAGATGAAAATTCTATTACCCAAGAAAATGTATAAACCAAAGTTTTCAAATCCTTGACAAATCCTTGGGGTTCACTTTGTTAGTCCTTACCAAAATACTCAGAATAGCTATTTTGAAACAATTTTTGTGTGATTTATATTATTTCTGTTGTTGTTCTTCTTCAATCCTCCTCAATGCTTCTCTGTCAATTTTCTTCCTATCCCTTTCTTAAGACCTCTGTTGACTATTCTAAATCGTCAGATTCAGTGGCACCATCATGCACTGCATGTTGTTTCTCATGTTAGTGTAGAAAGTGAAATCACAACATGTTGATCCTGTTCTAAATGAATAACATCAATTAACTTGAGGTTTCTGCAGGTTATTCACATGCAATGTTGAAGGGTTCAGTTAGTTTGTTACTTTAGTATCTTGATTTTTTTTCATTTTCATGGCCATTATTTCTGTTTTCATCAATACCAGCTCCTTCCTGTCTTGAAGTAAAAGAATGTGGAAAATCCTTATTGTCTTTCTGTAAATGAATAAATTCCCCCAATTTTATTCCACTTGAATTGATTCCTGTATTATTCACATTTAATTGTTTTAATATATCATATAGCTGAATTAAAAATCATTAGAAGTTAGACTTAATGGAATTAATTTGATGGGACCAGCCTTATTTTTCTTTTCATGTGATGAAATTGGAGTTTTTCATATAAACAAGAAGCACCAGTTGATTTGAATGAATCCTTTTTTATCTAATACATTAGAGTAAGTAAGAAATGAGCTCCAAAAATCAGAAAGAAAAAATCACTTACTCTATAATTTGTCATTAATGCCTTATATCTAGTCTCCGATGTTTCAAATGAAAAATCTTTCAAATTATCATACTCCAATTTACAATTCTCATTATTTTCAAAATATTTTGACCAAGGAATGAAAAAGCTTGATGTAAAATCCAAACCGACATAATTGCTTCTCAAGTTTACCATTAAGTCCAAAAATCCTTTGTACTGTCCTTGCTCCAAAAAAAATGTCCTGAAAGGTCCTCCTTGTCTTTGTTTATTTGACATAAATATTTTGACTTGATGCAGGCATCAGGCTTCAGATTTGACCCTGTCATTTATTTGGCTCTGCTGCTTCAACTTTTGCTCCAGTTCCATTTGATGAAAATGCTCTTGGGCCTCTTCATGAGTCAATTTTTTCATCTTTTAATGAATCCTTAACTTTAAATTTAAATTTCAGTCACTTGGGTACTGTTAAAGCGTTCAATTTTTATATTTAATTCCTCATAATTGTTATCAATTTATATCTTAAAAACTCATAATTAAATTAAAATCAAAGGGTTCTTCCCAATTTTTTAAATCTATCCAGATTTTTTAAAAAAATTAAACATTGAAATTAAACTTTTTAAATATTTTAAAGAAAAAATAATTGAGATTTAAACAAATTGCCTTAATAAGTTTGTTTTTTAAAAAACAAAATTGCAAAAAATTGAAAAAAAATTCGAAAAAAAGTTTTAAAAAAAGAAAAAAAAATAAATAAAAAGAAAATATTTATATATCTAATTTTCTGTTTGAAATTTTGATTTTAATTTTTATTTAAAATTTTTAATTCCAAATTTTTAAATTAAAATTTTAATTTTTTTTATAATTTAATTTTAACTTTAAAATTAATTTTTACATATTTTCCATAATATTATTCCTTTCTGATTTTTTTGATTTTTTTCATGAATCGATCAATTAATTAATAATATTATGGTAAGATCTAATCATAATTTTTTGTTAAGAGACACAAAATTTGTTAGTGATCGTAGTTTTTAATATAACCTGATATAATGAATTTAGATATTAAATGATCTCATCAATAAATGATTGAAATATGTGGAGAAATCAACTTTTGTTTGATAAATCATGTTGTATAGGTCTTATTTTCTGGATGGGAAAATTAGAATTCTTTGCATTAATATGATATTTAAGACCTAACATGAGAAATGGAGATTATAAAAATTTTTGAGGCCGGATTATGGAATAGAAGGTTGGTATCATGATTTATTGTGTGGGACATGGTAACTCATACAAAAAAGTGGGTCATCTGTGCAATATTGGCAAGTCTACTACTTGAAATGGTCAAAAACCATTGCACAAGTGATATTGAATGAAGTAATTGAATCATTCTAAAATAGTGTAAGTCTCATTATGCCTTAATTCAATCAAGTAATCATTTTGTTTTGGCTTATTAATAGATTTCCCAACATAGATGATGAAGGGAATTGGTAAATCATCAAGGATTTGATCAAGAGAAGGATGGGACTCACCAACATCATTGGGGAAATTGATGGAGCTAATATTACAATGATTATACCCCCAAATGAATAATGGAGTGCCCATTTTAATTGCAAAGGTTGGAATCAAATTTCCTTCCAATGCATTGTGGACAGTAATGAAAATTTTCATAATGTGAGTTTAAAGCATAAGAGACTTTATAAGGACATAATTTACTAATTAATGCTATATAGTCTTGAAGAGGGCTTCCTGGCTCATCAAATTATAGTTCAATGTTTTGAAAATAACAAATTGGAATTAAATTTCTAAATGGAATCACAAAAAAGATTTCTAAGAGATTGTTTAATTATAAGTAATTTGAGATATTCAGAAAAGTTCTCTAATACTTAAACTATCAAGAACTCAGAATTACAAAAAAAAATTAACTTCAATCACATTAAATATCAAACAATGTGAATCATTATTATGTGTTTTGTAATGTTACATTATGTTGTTTTATTATATGTCATGTCTTTAAAGAATAATTATTTAGAAAACTTTTTGGGTGCGTAAAAAAATCAGTTAAATTTTTTTCTAGGAACCCTAGGTCATTCTGCCATTATACAAAAACAAAGGTAACAGTTGATTTCATGATTTTTCAAAAATTATTAAATAAACAAGGTATGATTTATGATGGCTGTTTGTCTTTGAAGTTTCTTTTAAGTCTTTCCAAGGCTGTTCCAAATCCTTTATTATACATATGTCTTGTTTGCATCTTTTGGTAGTTGTAGTGCAATGATGGTGGTCAAAGGCAATAATGTGTTATTGGTGATTCTTCTGCAAGGGTTCTGGAATTACTATTGATGCTTTGTTTGCCATTGTAACTCCCTGAATGCAGGAGCCTATTTTTAAGTCTGCTTCCATGTTCTATACAAGGGCTGATTACTTATTGAAGCAGTTCTATGAGCTATGAAGAACCCCTTATCTCCTCCAAAACCATTCATCGGAGCCTTTTAGTCAGCTGTACTCAGAATTAAATATAAATAACCCCCTTTTCTCAACCTTGCACCTTTTTTATCTTTTTTTTCAACAAAAAGCATATATTTTTTGCTGTCAATCTCACTGATAACAAAAATAGTATCTTGTTGATAAAGGCAAATATTAATCTGAGTGAACTAGAATCTATACATATATGAATTTTGGAGACCAAATCCCCTTTCAAAAGCATACTGAGGTTGGGTTGATTCATACTCAGTGGGAAAACTTATTCATTTTTGATGCTCTTCAGTTTTTTTTGTTTTTTAAATATTATGAAAGCAACCTCCACTTAGAACAAATTTGAATTATTTCAGGAGTCAGTTTTAATGCTTTTTTTGTCCGCTTTGAATGAGGAAAGGAAAAAATGGAAATTACTAATTTGTTTGAATAAAATGCTGTAATAAAATATAATGTTAGTTGAGATGAGTTTTTTAGTGATTACTTATCTTCCTTTTCCAGTTGCACCCATCTATATAACATTAAATCTTTAAATAAATTTGGTTTATTTTCCACAATGACTGTATAAAAATGAAAAAAACCTGAAATTGAGTTAAAAAATACTTTGCTTTGTTTCTTTATGTGAGCCTTAGAGGTATTTTCAGATACCTGAAAGACCACAAATAATAAAACAATATACAATCATAAATAAAATCAATTCATTTTTATTATCAAAAAAAATAAAATATAAATATAAGCCTAGACACAAAAACTAAAATTTAATTATAACTTAAAAATAAAATTACATTGAAATTTAAATTTGTGGAAGCACATTTTTCCTTGAAAAAATTAAGTATAAATGAATTTTTGACAAAAATACTAAAATTAAAATATTTTTGGAAAAAAGTTGAATAAAAATTATTATAAATTTTTATCCTAAGAATAAACATATGAAAATTGTTTCACCATTAGACTCCTCATAAAAAATAAGGTGGGGTCACCTCTGGCTAAATTTCTGTAACTCAACTATAAATAACCTTAAACTAAGTTTTTAGTATTTTCTGTACAAATGTCAAAAATACTCAAAACCTTAATTCAATTCACATCAAATGTGGTGTTAACCATCAATTTTTGGTGTATAGCTTAGAGTTTATGAGGAATTGAAGTATTCTCAATTGAAATGTCAAAATGTGCATGTGTATTACATAAGTGAGCTTTAATTTACATATGAGGTATCAATTATTACAGTTGTGTACTGTAAAAACTCAATTGAATTACATATGTAAATTATAAGTATAATAAATGATGAGGAATTAAAGAAAAAACATATTGGAAAGATTGATTCTGGGGGGGGGGGAAGAGATCTTGGCTCCAAGGGGGAGCCAGACCCCCAAATTCCTTTCTGACAGGAATGAGATGTCAAAATTCACTCAAAACTTCATCACTTTTGGCCTGGAATTGAGTCACAGGGTCTGTGTCTCAATTGATGATGAGGTTTTGGATACCATCAGGGCAGTTTTAACTGTTGCCAAGAGGGTAAAACTACCCTTAAGATAAAAAAACATTGTAAAAGAAGTTTTAATTTGTTTTGAAGTCTCTTAAAAACATTCCGACATGTTTTGAAGGCTTAAAACCAGGTATTACTATAGCAATGGCTGATTTGAGGGTCCAAAATGGCTGAAAATAGCAAAAAATGGCTAAAACCAGGGTTCAATGATGCTATAATTGGCTTTTCTGTGGTCAGAGTGTTTTTCACGACTGAAAAGAGCAAGTTTTACTTTTGGAGTAAGAGAATTGAGGGCTATAAAAGAATGTCTTCTTTGCCCCACTTTTCTCTTGATGTTAGAATCATTTCCTATTATAATTAGTCTCAACACTGTTAAACAGATCAATAAGAGATTTCAACCACCCTTTTTAAATGATTTTAAACCTTTTAACCACGTAAAAAATCATTATAATCATTTTTACCCCTTGAGCCACCCCATAAGTGAATTAAAGCATCTTTCATCACTGTTAGCTTTGTCACTTTGTTTCCAAATTCACTCTGGTAAATTTTGGGTGTGTTTTATCTTTAAGAATCTTTTTGAAGAATCTTTTATTTTATTAATTTACTGAATTATCTTTCTCAATTAAGTCCAATTGAAATTGCTCTTGAAGAAATTTATTTTGTAGCCTTAAATATCTCTGTTAGAGTTTTTTTGGATATATTTTTGTTGTTGGTAAAATGATAAATCTTAATAATATTGTTGTTTTATACTTATAAAGTTAAAAAAAATGGAATGGTGTGTTTCATTTTAAAAATATTATTTCATACTATTTTTAATCAAGTTTACCTTATACAAATTTGAGGACAGGAAAAGGAGTTGATTTTTAATCAAAGTTTCATATCCACACCTTACCCTTTACAAAAGAAATAAACCTTGGGATAGAAAATATTTAATGAAAGATCTTGTAAAATGTACTTTAATTCAAAGAAGAGAATTGAAAATAAAGAGAAGAAATTTTTTAAAGTGAAATAACCTTTTAGATAAAATGTATAACTGGATACAGTGAATGTAGTAAGAAGGAATCAGTTTTTCTCTATTTTCTTTCAAGTCAAATATTGTAAAAAATACTAAAATGAAATCAATGAGAGTTGGCTTTTTCTTAATATCATGTTTTGAAGACAATATGATAATTCCGCTTCTATTTTAAACAGGGGTTATTTTGTTCCTTTCTAGAATTAATGATGATTATTGTTTTTTTATCTGATCTTGAGAGAAAATGAACATATCTATCAAAAACTCCTTGATATCAGGTAATTTTATTCTTTAATTCATCCTTCTAAGCTGATATCACCACAAGATGTTTTCATTTTACTTTGGATATTTTATTTCCTGTCTTTTACTTTATGGAAGGAAAATTAAATTAAAAAGAGGAAAGATGAAAATATTCAATAATACAAATTAAATGAATAAATAATAAGAATATTAATGGAAATAGGATGAATGATAAATAAAATAATTGGGGAGTTAGCAGGTGAAATTTATTCAATTTTTTTTAAGTTTTGTTCAACAAGTAATTTCATCTACTAGTTCCTTCTTTAAAACGTTTTCTCCCCTCAATTCTTCTCTTTTAAGATTTTCAAAAAATTACTCTTGAAGAAGGAAGTTCCAATCTTCTGTCTCCATTATAGTTCCAAAATTTTTAATCATGAGGATGACTGGTATTATTGTTCCTTCCCAGTTAAAATCCCATCTGGAATTTCCTACAATACAGCCTCCTGAGGTTCTGCTAATTTTACCTTTTTTGAATTTGAAATTAATGGAGCTTCAACCAGTCTTGGCATTCCCAGGTCCCCCAAATGAGTGATCTCCTAAGGTGTTCTTCCATGGTAAGTATTTTATTCCAGTATTTGTTTTCAAGGTTTCCTTCAATCCTTTCTCAGGTCAGTAATTTCAAAAATTCATTATTTGATAGATTGAACCCAGGTAGTTCTTGCCATGGGTGAAAGGTGGCAGTTTCTGATGGTTAATTTTCTTTTTCAAAGATGTACTCAAAGTCAATATTTGGAAGGATTATTTGTGAAATATCTTGACAGGGCTCTGGGGTTTTGGACAAGACCCATTAATTACTTTAATTTCATTTTTGTCTATTATTGGTATTGAACCAGGAATATTTCTCTATCAAGCTGATATCTGTAGCTATTGACCAAGAATTTTGTTCAGGTAACATCAATTATTTGATTTCTCAGTATTTCTAGATGATTTTTGGTGGATTTTAATATTTAGAAGGTAATATGAATTGAGAATAAAATAAAGCTGATTTATGAAGGAATATTGATGGTGTAGTTCTATTTTTTTAGTTATTTGGCTGGATAAAATGAAAATATTCTTGGTGAAGGCAGGAAGTAACTGCCAAGAATTAGATTTTTTAAAGGTGAGCTTAATGGGTTATGGTTGATTATTTTGGGTAAAAATTTGGATAGTCCTCCTTGATAAAAAGGTTAGTTTAATTGGTTATGGTTGATTATTTTGGGTAAAAATGTGGAGATTCCTGTTTGATAACAAAGGAGGTCACTGCCTAGTGATTTTATGGTTTGAGTTCCCAAAATTGAATTTCCTCTTTGATAAGGCAGGAGATCACTTCCAGGTGATTGATTGAGTTGGAGTCTGACTTTTTTTAATTGATTTTTGAGTTCCAGAGCTGGTATAAGTCTTGAATATAGGTCTGAATGGTTCAAATTCTAACTGGTACATTGGTTCTTGAATAATATGATAATTTTTCTTTTCAGAAAGCTCAGTGATTCTCAGTAATTCCTAGATTTCTTGAAGTTCCCTCTTTCTTGATATTGATAGAGTATCCATAAAGTGACAAAAGTGTTCCTTACTAAGATATTCCTATTTTGGTGACCAAGGAAACTTTTAATCCCAAATTTGCTCTTCTTTCAATTCAAAATCTTCATAGGATCCAAAATTGGTGAATTGACCATGGTAGAGGTGATTGATAATGTTTTGCAATCATTTTTTTAAATTTATAATAAATACTTTGTTACTTAATTTCTTCTTTGATAAGGTTTGAAGTAACTTCCCTCTGAGAGAAATTTGGATAAATAATAAACAAAATAAGCTAATGATATATTTTATGCATGATACTGATACGCAGTAAAAAATCTTTAGGATTCTGATTTTGTTCAGAGTTGAGCTCCCTCAGCTGGGAAAGGTGAGTTTCTGTTGAGTAAACTAGCCAAAATAAGGTATTTCAAGGCTTCCACAAAGGTTTTTATTTATTCAATTTCTGACTCTTATGAAGATTCTGACCACCATAAGCCTTTATCAATAAAAACATATCCATATTCACGTCATTTCAGTATTCCAGTTTCCTCTGTTGATCCATTTAATCTGAGGTACCTTTGGGCCCAAGTTTTATCTCAGTAGAGTTATATTCTTTGTAATGTTATTATTTAAAATATTTTATCCCAAAACCTATGTCCAAGGTTTTTTTTAATTTTCTCTGCAGTTAGTAACTCTAATTATTGGATATTGCTCAAGTTTGCTCCTGGAAGGTGACATATATATTTATCTTCACAAAATATTTCTTGAGCTTTATCCCCATAAAAATCTTCAAAGGTAATTTATGGTAGGTAAAGTGAGTTTTATGAATTTTAAAACTTATTCTGTTTAATATTCCTCATTCAGAGGTTTCTGGATGAATTAAGGGCTTTATAGTCTCCATTCATAAGGTTATTCTTGGTTGATAGATGATCTGTCTAAAAAGTTGATATGGTAGGTATTTTTTCAATATTTTTCTCTTTCTGTCATAATTTTGCAGCCTTTTTCTATTTCATCAATATTTTCTTCATCTGAAAGCTCATGATGTTCACTAAATATTATTTTTTCACCTTTGGTGTTTAGTTTTGAAAGGGTTTCCATTTATTTTTTCATTTCCATCCAGCAGAATTTGGCAGGTTTCTTCATTCTGAGTAATTGGCTTGTACATTATATTGGGTAATTCATCTTCAGAGGAGAATTATCCAGGCTGTCTTTTGAGAGAGGTTGGCCATTTGGTGTTCTTCAATTCTCAGCACAACTAATCAATCTTTGGAGATATGAATAGCTCTTGGGTCTGATGTGTCAATTTGATTATGGTATTGTCTCCTTTTGAATTTTGAAATTTCTACCTTGGGGTATTTCTGAGCAATTTGGAAATATTTCATAATTCCATTCCTCTAGGTGGACCAGGTTTCCAACCAAATGCTTGAGGTTTGCACAAGGTAATACAATATTCTTCTATCATGTTCTTGATAGTGGGTTATTTCCCATTGCTTGTGAAAAAATTCTAACCCAATGTTTTTGTCTGCCAAGAAGGGTCTTCCAAGTACTGTATGGACAGATACTTTTGAAATGCAATATTGGATTTGAGTTTCTTCACCCAAAGCCAGAATGTTTGGAATAAATTCTGATGGTGCTACTGTGGTATACCTGTACCAGTTTGGATTAATGGACAAATTAAGCAGGAATATTTTTCAATTTTCCTTAGGCTTTTCCCAATATATCAGAGTATTTATTTTTTTCAAAATAAATTATAAGAGGGACTAACACCATCAAAACTCAATAAATTCCTTTTGTTAATAACTGAACTTGACAATTATGATGTGACACCCCAATGCACCACCCAGATGAATTAACTTTCAAGGGATTGGTTGACCTAAAATAATAATTATTTTTTATATATATTTTTATTTATTAACTTATTTTACTTCAATTTTCTTTAAATATTGTGGGTAGTAAAAATCAACAAAAATATACTACAGCACAGAAGGTCCTAGTTACAATGAGGATGCATGGAGTTAAATTCCAGGGCAGAGTTGTAGCATAATAGGGCTCATAAATATTAATTAAAAGTTCATTTATATAACAAAAAGGTATAATTGGGTATTTAGATGAAAAGTAGTCTTTCTATTAATTTTGAGAGGGAAATGAATATTAAATGTAGAAGGTTAAATCTAGGAAAAGTGTTTAATTCAGGCTTAGGCTATCATTGAAACAAGAAAAGTACAGGTGTATTGAATTCTCTGACTCCTTTGAGTGATCATTGTGATGCTAGAAGGAAGAAATTCAACATTTAGGGTACAGAGAGATGGTAAAATGGTGTGAAATGTGAAAGAAAATAGGCTAGGAAGACAAGATTAGACATTGGAAAAGTCACAGTAGTATTACAGAAGGTTCAGAGCAAGATTACAGAAGTTTCACAAGGGTTTACTGTAATACAGTTACAGTTACAGGACACCGAGTTACAGAAAAAGACAGGATAATACAGGAAAACTATAGTACAGTGGTCAGGGAGATAAGAATTCCAGGGCTTTCAATTGATTATATAATCAATGACATCATCAATAGGAATTAAACCAGGATTACTAATTAAGGAGATAAGGATTCCAGGAAACTCAATTGATTACATAATCAATGACATCATAAATGACATCATCAACAGGAATTAAACCAGGATTACTAATCAAGGAGATAAGGATTCCAGGAAACTCAATTGATTACATAATCAATGACATCATAAATGACATCATCAACAGGAATTAAATTAGGATTACTAATCATGGAGATAAGGATCCCAGGAAACTCAATTGATTACATAATCAAATGACATCATTTCCCCACAATTTCAAGAACTCAATTGAAAATACAGGTCTCATGATCCAACACCACCAAACCTTATTTCATAATACAGGTCACATGTCAAAAACCCAGATTGGAGACCTGAAAATTTCTAAGTCCCCTTTTTTTGACACTCCCATGGAGGCCCCAAAAACTATAAATAGAGGTCCCCTCCCCCCCCTCAATTCTTTTTTCCTCATGGCCTAGACAGAGGCTCATCACAAAAACGTAACTTCTTAATATTTTTTCTGAGGGAAATCCCCTCCATCCATCCACATTATCCTAATTTTCTAGGAATACTCAGTAGCAAAGCTCAGCAGTATAGTTATCCCATCCCCATTCCTAAATTTTTGCTCAGTAGCTAAGCTCAGTAGCACTGTCTGAGTGATTTATAATTAATAGTAGTTAACAGTTGGTCTCCTTTCATTCATAAACTCATCTCATTGACTATCTTCATCCCATTATTGCTCAGTAGCTAAGCTCAGAAGCACTGTCTGAGTCTTCTTTATATAATTAATAGTAGATAACAGCTGGTCTACATTGATTTATAAATTAAACTCATTGACTATCTCATTGATATTATTACCCCATTCCTAAATTCTGCTCAGTAGCTAAGCTCAGTAGCACTGTCTGAGTGATTTATAATTAATAGTAGTTAACAGTTGGTCTACTTTAATTCATAAAATCATCCCATTGACTACCTCCATTCCTAAATCTGCTCAGTAGCCAAGCTCAGTAGCATTGTCTGGGTGTTTTATAGATAATAGTAGTTAACAGTTGGTCTACATTATTTTTTAAATCCATCCCATTGACAAGGTTCTTTACTCAGTAGCCAAGCTCAGAAGTAAATTGAACAATAGTAGTGTCTGTTATCCCTGGTTATCATCATAAAATTATTAAACCCTTAAAAAAAGTGTTTGTTATTATTGTTTATCATATTATCAACAGTGTTATCATCAAAATTGGAAATCCCTCAAGGTGTTACTGTTCTCAGTAAAGGAATTAAAAAGTCTTTTCCCAGTTTTATATCTTTATTTATTTGTGTTAAGGTTTACTAAGCCCTTGTTTCCAGATCAAACAAAGTCTGATAGAGTCTGTTGAATATACTTTTCTGACAAGCCACCGTCAAATAAAATAAATTGATTGTGAACTCAAGTCAAGATAATTCAGCATTTTCAGGAAGGGCAGTTCAGATTATTCTGACACACAAGCAGAGCAAGGGTTACAATCTTGAACAGCAATTCAAAACTGTTCTATTGTAATTTCCCCTTCCAGGTACTGCCTCATTTATCCCACACAAGAGGAGTTCTCACACTACCAATGAGGTATTATGGCCCCCAATTCCCATAAGATTCATTTTTAGTTTTCTTTTGGTTGGTGAAGCTTTTATTTCTATTTCTTCTGGTATAATTTTGAGTTTTGCACCAGTGTCCGCTAATTTTCTGATAGGATATTTTTCCTTTGAAATGAATATTTCCATATGTCCCAAAAAAAAGGCATAATTAAGCTTGTGCTTTTGTGTTTCTTTGAATCCAAATGAAGATAGTCCTTTTTTGAATATTCAGTGAGCTGAGTGATTCAATTTTCTTATTTTCTTTTTCTGATAATTTCTGTAATTTATGGACAAAATGGAGTGACATCATCCAAATTTCTTCAATGGTGAGGTTGATCTTTTCTTGCATACTTTTTTTGATAATTTTGTAAATTTCTAATTTGGCTTAAAGAATTTTCTTTTGAGCTTTTCCTAATTTATTTTATTCTTTAGGAATGTCTTCATCATCATTATTATTGGAAATACTTCAAATTTTCTCTTCAGGTTGGTCTGGTTTTGGAATTTGGTAGGAATTCTTATTCTCTATTAATTGTTTCCTTCTTTAATGTAAGTTCCTGTAATAGCTGCTTTTTTCTTTGTCTCTTTATTTTGAGCTTGGCTTTTAAATCCTTCTTTGGTGTGACTTAGTACAATGTGTGAGTCAAAGGGGTCATTGGCTGAAGAGATAGTAGGTGGTTTCCAATTTGACCAATCTTAAACATGTGCAATTGAGGTTAATTTTTCTTCTGATTTCTTTTAAGTGGCTTTAAAATTTTCTTCTGGTTTTGGTTTTGAATTAGGTTTATCCATAAATTCCTTGTTTATTTCTGAGTTTTATTTTTCAATAGCCCTGAATATGTCTTTGGAAATTTAATTTCCTTCCCTAGGTAAGATTATTCTTGACCTCTGAAAATTCTTGTGTCCAAATCATAACCAGTTGCTGAATGGACCTCTTCTTTTTATTGAGAATACTATAATTGCTCTCTTGGAGCCATTTGGGCTGGTATATGTGGTTTCTAACTGGATGAAAATGGTGGTAAGGGATTCCTTGGACTATGTGACTGACTATTTTTGGGAAATATTTTCTCCTTCTTACTTTTACAGTTCCTTCTTGGTGGATCAACTACTTCTGATAAGGACTTAAGATTATTTGAAACATTCTTTTCCTTCATTTTTTTGGTTGAGGCTTTGGTTGTGGAGGATTTTTTATTATGTGGGTGAGCTCTTTTGCTTCTTTTGAAGCTTTATACCAGCTTTCTGTCACAACCACAAAGAATGACCCTCCTCCATTGGTGTTGTGCCAATTCCAACCTGGGACCAAGTTGGGGCCAATTGGCCACACCATATCTTTATGGCCAATTTGGCCCCTTCTGGTGCTCTATGGCATTTTTTCCATATCACTATCCCCTGGCCTTTTATGGCCTAAGGCCAGATCCTGCCATCATTGGCCTCCTTGGCCAATTCTCAGATCCCCAAACACCAGGCCTCTATCTTTGTTTTGGGCCTGGGGGGTCTGGGTCCCCTAGCCATCATCATTGGGTTTGGACCACCCCTTTTCATTAGGGGGGTCCTGGCCTAAATGGCCTTTTTGGGCCATTTAGGCCCCCTACGGCCTCTACGGTCTGCAGGCCACATATTGCAGTCCGTGGGCCATTTAGGCCCGTTTTGGCCTAATCCAATGAGGCCAAAGGGGGCAGCCCATTAGCCCGCAATGCCAGGTGGGTCCCAAACCACAATTGGTCCCACCTGAGCCAGTCTTGGCCCCAAACTCCATCAAAACCCAAAATGGCCATAAGAACCTCAGGACTCAAATTTGGCCAATAACCACCATGGACCACTTTTCAGCCCATGGCCTCTGGCATCCTCCAGAGGCCACAAGATCAGCTCAGTTCAATCTTTCCCCTCAACTTAAGGGGAATTCTTCCACTCCTCCATGCACCCTGTACTCAAGGTTGCAGGAGTGGTGCATATATGGTATTATATACCATTATGCACCATTTTTGCTCATTGTAAGTTGATTATTATGATATTAAAATTTCATGATATCTGTATAATCTTCAATAATTCATTCATTTTTTTAAATTGTGTTGGACAATATTTTGTAAAACACACAAATCCTCTTGAAAATCCCTTAATTATTCATTTCAATGTGTTCTGATCTATTTTTAAAACTTGATAATTGTTTCTGAATTGTTCTTGTGTTTTCCATCGATAACAAATATTGCACTCCAAATAATAGTGTCAATAAATCTTTGAATTTTCTTATTTTCTCTTCTGTCTCTGATACTTTTAAAGTATTCTCAGTGATTATTGTGCTACAAACTATTTTATTGGAATGAAGTTTTTTTTTCTCAAGTACTCATTCATTTTGTCAGAGCTCCATAAAAATATTCCCCTTGTCATTTTGGATTCAAGTGAGTCCACTTCCTTTTCCATAACCCATTATACCAAGTGAGTTGTTGACTTGCCTTCTTTCTAAAGCTTATAATGGTACTTTTTATAATAGATTCCCCCAAGAGAGAAGACCTCATATTGGGCCAAAAAAAATTCCTATTATTTTAATCCCATTATTGATTTTAAAAATGGATTTATCCTCTATGATCCAAATCATAAATATTCTAGTGGTATTACTCCTACTACTAGTGATGACTTTTCCAATGCTGTCAATGGTGTTGCTGTGGATGGTGAACTTAAGACACCTTCCCTTCTTTCTTCTGTCCATATTCCTCCCATCATTTCCTCTCAGTCATTACTTCCATAAATAGATGAGGTCTTCAAAGAGATATAAGATGTTGCTATATCTTCACTTAATCTCTTTCAAGGGTATATGGAGCTTCCTCCTTTATCCTTTCATGAATCCCTGAAGAAGAACTGGGATGAAGAGGAAAAGCCAGAAGACATGGAAACTAAATTGAAGTAAGTCCCACCTGCTTATCACCATTATTTGGATGTATTATACAAAAATAAAAAAATAAAAGGAAAGAAATTCCTCCACACTGTGCCTGTGATTATAAAATTGAACTGGAGGAGTCTCTACCTCCAAAACTATGAGAATCTTTTTGACTCTTTATTTGAAATAAATTTTGTTTTAAGCTGAACCAATGCTGCTTAAGCATCTCAATTGCCATAATAATAAATACCCAGAATATTTCTAGACAAGAAATTGAACTTCTGAAAATAACTTGATTTCTTGAAATATATTTCATAAACAGGAAAAATAAAAATATTGAATATGCTCCATATTCAAGTAAGTAACAATTCTCACAAAATGCTTACTCAGATTCTTTTATAAATATTCTTATATTGATTCACTCTTTAGTCATATACTGAATATACTGAATCAGGAGGATAGAAATGTAAGACCCTGAAGGATTTTTTGCATTGGAAACTGTCTAGATATAAATTAAATAGTTATATACAATTTGCTTTACAGTTAGTATATAGCTAATATTTGAGAGAATTCAGATAAAATACTTATTCTTTTGATAGAAAAATATCTCTTCATCATTTCTTGGCTCCTTTTTATACTAAAAATTGGGTTATCTGATGTAGTTAAATCAATTTTCAAAGGCACTTTAATAATATTTTACATACATAGTATCTGTGAGCCTGTGAGGTATGTATGGGATACCCATAAGGCCCCAAATAACTTTATATAAAGTTGATTTAGTCTTGAACAGAATTTTCATTTGAATTTAAAATAAAAAATCAAAAAAATAAGTAAAACCTTTTTTGGATAAAAAAAGTTCTAATTATTATGTCATTTTTGGATTCTATGCCAAAAATGACATAGGGTGCACCCAGAGAGTGTTGTATGCAAAAATGATTATTTCTTATATCTTAGGAGATTTAAGAATCTCACAGTACAGTTAAAACTTTCTTTAACATTTTTGAAAATTGTTAAATTTAAGCTTAAATAAGCCTGAATTTAAATATGCATAAGGTTTATGCAAACATACCAAAATTTTGTTTAAAATAAAGGTGTTGTGTATATTTACTGAATTGGCTAAGGATTTGCCATACAGGATGTAAATCCTGTGTGGGCCCAATTTAAAAGTTTTTAAGGCCATAGTATGGCTTCAAATAAATAAAAGGGCAAAATTCACACAAATAGGTGGGACAAAGGAAAAAGACCGAACAGAGATGGGATACCCAACGTTTTGGAGATAAAAGTATTAAATTACAGTTTTTCACCTGTGTTGGAGGATTTTTAATCTTATTTAAACTTTGACATGAGACTTTGATCCAACCTTAAAGCTTAAACTGGTTTTATCCCAATTTGGACTCAAATTTCAAGCTGCCAAAGGGTAAATCCCAATATGCAGGCTTAAAATTACAATAGGTTTTATTGGAAATTAGCCTGGAAATTTCCTCTTTTAACTATACTTAAAGAGAATTAAGATTTCTTTAAAATCTAATTAAAAATTGAGTTTAAGAGATTTCTTCTTGAAACTCTATCTTCAAGTTATTCATGTAATGAACTTTAATATAAATAAACTTATCTTATATCAAAAGTTAAAATAATTAACCCCAATGAGGATTAAAGTGACTTTTAGTTAAGAATAACACTGGTAACCTTAAATTGGAATTAAAAATAAGTTACTTTAAGCTAATAAACTTATTTTTAACCAGGGTTTTTCAGTTTTGACCTGAGAAAGCCCTCTATATCCATTATAAATCATGAGAGCTGTTGTACAGACATGAAAAGAGTCTAATAGTCACTGTTTTGTCCATCATTCATTATCAATCCAATTATATGATACATTTAAACAAGTAAAGTTTCATTACATGTAGAATCTTATTATCGAAGTAATTCTTAAGTTATTTTATTCTTTATCAATATTAAATTAAAGAATTGAAATAATAGAATGCATATTATTGTTGTAATAACCAATAATATATTTTATTTGATAAAATTATCATCTCAAATATCTTTTAAAATCCACAAATTCCTCTTAAGAAATCTTTAAATTGTATTTTTATTATAAAAAGCTGTTTTATCTTGAAAATATTTTTTGGGCGTTTTTTTAATTCATAATAATTATTTAATATAATGACTTTTTGTATTTAACTTGTTGTATTAAATATATATTATCAGTAAGTTTCTCTCTGAAGTTCTATATTTTTATCTGTTATCAGTTTTTATTATAGAATTTTTCTATCAGAATTATTTCTGCACAGTGTGTGTGATAATTCTTTTATAGATAATATTTATATTATTTATAACTGGTTAAATATTCATATTTTACATGCATAATTGTCTCATTAAGAGCTTTACCCTTCTTATCATTATAATTTTTGGTGACTATAACAATAATAGAATAATTATAATATATTATAATTTTTAAGATTTTTTTATTATGAAGTTATTTAATAAGAATTAAATTTCTTTTTTTATTTATAATTAGTTTTGATAATTATATGAATTTGTGGTTATAATATTTTATTATATTATATTTTTCTACTGAGGACAGTCATAGTACTCTTGATATTGCTACTATTATCAAGAGTTTCATTAGACAAACCTTACAGTATCAACTCATCCTTACAAATACCAAATATTGTAGTGGTTCAACTGACTGTAGACCCATATTAATTTCTACCTAGTCTACAAATCTCAACTTCCAGTTCTATAATAATATAAGGTTGTTTGATTTTTGTTCTATTCTTAAATATCGCATCACAAATAATGAGCTTGATTAAATCTTGAAAGTTAAAATGTGATTCTCAACATAATTTCTCAAACCTCAATAGTAGTAGTTTTGCCGAATATTAGTGTTATTTTGAGCTTTATTCTTCTGAATATTTCTTTTTTTCTCTATTTTATTTAATAAAATTTCCTTTAATTCCATTTATTGTAAGAAAATTATTTTTCTCTCTTTTTACAAAAAATAATACTATTTTAATGCCTAAAATGAATTATCTCATTATTGTTATAATATTGAAGCTTTGGATTTCCAGAAAGCTTGGAAATTATGAATCTTTTGAAAAGATATTCCAATAGTACAGACTCACAAAAGAATACAGAATTACTGCAGCATATTCTCTATATGTGCAGCATTTGGGTTTTCAACCCATCAAATCACTCCACAAAAGTAACTATGGTTCTATCACACTGCAGCAAAGTAATAGTAAAATAAAATTAAAATGATATCAAATAACGCTTCTTATTTTTGAAAGAAGTAACAATTAGTATTTTTGAAGAGACGAATAATTTTCATGGTTTTGAAAAAAACTCTAAATAAGTTTATTTTGAGTCTTTTCTTCAATCCTTACACCAATTAGTTTACATCAAAGGAATTTTTTCTGAAAACCAAGAAAAAACACTCATTCAATGAATCTTTCCTTTTGATTTTTACAACTTTTAATTATTTTTCCCATGATAGCTCTATTTTTTTTTCTGAAAAAACCCAAAAAAGTGATTTGTGAGTATTTTCTCTCTACCATTATTAGTTTTTTGAATGAGAAAAATCGATAACTCAAAAGAATAAAAGAATAAACTAGATTTTCGATTATTTTTCTGATCCCTCCACCAATGAGACTTTTGGTTAACTGATAGCTATGGAAATCTTTCTTTCATAAAAAAAACAGTAATAAATTCCATCCAGTCTTTTTTAATCCCTAATTCCATAAATATTCTTCAATTGATAATCATTGTTTTTTCAAAAAATGAAAGAACTCAACTGGTTAGTGGGTTTTCAATCCTTATGCTATGATTTTTTTATCAAAAAAGACATTTTTCTTCTAGATGTAAATTTTGAGTTTTATTATTTTAAATAAAGAATCAAAGGTAAATTTTGGTAAGAATAAATCAAAATATCAGGTTTTTTATAATTAACAGCTGTATTTCATTTATATCTGCTTGACAGTTCAAAATTGAAAAAGCTTTTTTATTTTGGAAAACTGAATTCTTTTTTTATCATTTAAGAAAGAAGTAGCTTAAATGTGAAAAAACCTTTAAAATTTGTCTTGTAAAATCAAGTTTTGAAGATAATTGTAAAGTTAATCTTCATCATATAAAGACTAATACAGTTTCAATTAGAACTTAATATAATTGTTAGCTTTAAAGTTCTTGAGTAAGACAAAATTATTTTGTTTAACTTTATAGTATTGTGCCTTTGTAAATATATTGACTTTAATCATCCTAGGGAAATGATTTTTATTATATCTTATTACATAGCTGAAGTCAGCTTATAATTCAAAATAAAATCCAAACGTTTTTGCTTTCCAATATAATTTGAAAAGATAATTTATTCAAAAATAAGATCAATATTTCAAGAAATATGTTCAATTCGAAAATAAATTGAAATAAAAATATTTTGATTAAAAATAGTAATAAAGTTCAAAGAAGGTCTTTCCAGTTTCATCTTGTACAAAAAATTGAATTCCTCAATGAGAAAGATTCTTCTATGGAGGATATTCTTTCTTTTCCAAATACGCAAATAAATCCTCCGAGTTCATAAAATATTTCTTCAAGATAATCTTTTTTCTTATTTTTTTAGTATTATTTTATCTTTTTAATGAAGAATAAGTGTTTTTTCAATGGAAAATAAAATTTGATTATTTAGTTTTCATCAATTTAAATAATTAAAATTTCACAAAAATCAATTCACTAAGTTTTTTTCTCAATAGTCAAACAAAAATAATTTTCATTTGTTATTATTAATCATTTTTTTGAAAGTAGGTCTATTATTATTATACCAAATTTCATAAATGACTTAAAGCTGGATTTTTTCAATCTTATGAAGTCAAAGGGAAATTCTTGATTTATTATTTATAGATTACAAAAAAATATTCAAGGTATTAAAGCTATTTTGAACATCTTTCAGAAAATATTTTACCATCTTTATGGTGTATAAGGCTATAATGAATAACCTGAATAATTTAACTTTTCAATTTTTATTGGTAAAAACCTTGAATTTTCTATTTTTCTAAGATTAAATATGAATGAAGGGTTTCTTTGCATACTCTCTAGAGATGATCAATTAATGTGAAATTGATATTTTGATTTTGAATATGAAATTGAAAAAAATCTATTTTTTATGTTTGTTGAAATTTAAACAACCAAAAGTATCATTTCCTATTTTGTATTAATAGAATCATATTATTAATTAATATGGTTGAAAATAATTATCTGAAGAAGTTTTTTCACTAGCTTGGGTGAAAGGAGTATATTGGTTTATTATTTTCAACCAATGGAAATATATTATTCTTATATCCTTGAGACATTATTATAAAAATAAGTATGAATTATATTTTTTATTGAAGAGAAAGATTGAAATTTTAATAGAAATCCATGATAATTTTTTTATTCAGTTTTCCTTGACTAATTGGCTCAAAATAATATTTCAACATTGTATATATTTTTAAACAACACAAAAAATTCTTATTTATATATTCTCGCAAAAAGAAATATCCAGAAAGATATGATTATGTGTTTTAGGGAAAAATGAGATGAGAAGTGTAGATTTTGTATCTATATTTTTGTAAAATGAAATCAAAAAACAAAAAATATATGGTTTATATGAAAAATGAATATCATTTATCTATTGTTTATCATATGGTTCTTTCTTCAAAAAACAATTTCAAGCTGAGTAAGAGGAAAAATTTCATAATACATCACCTTGATTATGTTAAAAGTTCTTAAATAATGTCCAAACAATCTAGAATTTTTTTAAAATAGATTTGAATTAATTTTTGGTCTCCAAGCTGTCAGAATGGCCTTATGAGAAAGCTGAAAGATAGTCCATAGTATCTATAGCTATCAGTGTGACATAGAACTATGTGATGATAATAGCATGAAATATCAATGGAAGGGCTCTAATAATGGAATTAGTGATGGTGAATGCTTTTTAGAGCTCTGTTCTATTATAATAAATACCACAATAGTAAAAATCCTAGTTATAATTAAAATTATTCCAATGTTATAATTGATGAAGAAATATTTAAATTTGGGGAACAAAGAATATGATAGTATGATCAGGTCCTTTTCCAGTGAGTAGATTTTCTCTTTTGTCCCTTTTGGGAATGAATTCGATTTTCAAGCTCTTAACACACATTTATAGTGATATTTATCACTCTGAAGGGTGATTTGTGAATATATACCATCAATACCAAGGCTAAAAAATAGCCATGATTGTTTTTTTGGGCCCAAGAATAACTACTGCAGATCAATACAGGGTGAAAGACTCTCCACAGGACACCTAAGAGCTGTTAAGAAATATTGAGAGGATAAATATAGTCATCATGAGTGGCTTCATGCTTCAAACTACCAATATTTCAGGTGTAAATTTAGTACCAGACCAGTATTGAAGCAAGACCTTCCAGCCAAGATATCTCAGTCAATATTAGATCTCTTAGTTATCCAACTTCACAGGATTTCTAGGAATTATTAGCTCTTAAACTAGGTATAGCTTATACATTCAATTCCCATAGGCTATGATGGATTGATCTTTTTTTGTGTTTGTGTAAATCTTTATATGGCCTCAACACTTTCCCAACCAGATAGCTCTTCCAGTTGATAAGATAAAGTAATTTTAACTATAGAGAGCTCTATTTATTGAGGAGATTCAAAATATGATGTCAGGGTGAGTCTATGTAGTAGCTTAAAATATTAAATAACAATTAGCACTATGACTGTTACATGGTAAAAAATAATAATAAAAAATAAATAATGAGACCCTAATTTTATAAGTAACAGTGGTTATTGATCTATTGAGGGTCTTTTGTAAAGTTTTTGATTATACTCTGACTCTAAAAATAAACTCCAATGACTCAAAAATATAATTATATCACTTTAATTTTACGATTACTGTGGTATACCTGTACCAGCTTGGATTAATGGAAAACCTAAGAAGAAATATCTTCCAATTTACCTTATGTGTTTCCCAATACATTGGAGTATTCATTTCCTTTCAAAATAAATTATAAGAAGACCTAACACCATTAAAAACCAAAAATACCCTTTTTTAATTCATGAACTTGAAAATTATGATGTGACACCCCAATGAACCACCCAGATGAAGCTACTCTTCAAGGGATTGGTTGACCTAAAGCATTTTTTTTATATATCTTCATTTTCTAATTTTTTTTACTTCAATTTTCATTGAATATTGTGGGTAGTGAAAATAAACAAACATATACTATAGTACAGAAGGTCCTAGTTACTATGAGGATGCATGGAATGACATTTCAGGGCAGATTTGTAGCATAATAAAGGTCATAAATATTAATTTAAAGTTTATTTATATATCAAAAAGGTAGAATTGGGTATTTAGATGAAAATTAGTCTTTTTAATAATTTCTAGAAGGAAATGAATCTTGAATTCAAAGGTTTAAGGATAGGAAAAGTGTTTAATTAGGGATTAGGATATCATTGAAACAAGAAAAGTACAGGTTTATTGTATTCTCTGATTCCTTTGAGGAAGTCTATCATTAAAAAAGGAGTTTAAAAGATTTAGAAACCTAGTAATAATTTTATGATCATGATAAAGTGGTCATTGTGATGTTAGAAGGAAGAAATTGAAGGTTAAGTGTAGAGAGATGGTAAAATGGTGTGAAAGGTGGAAAAAATAATGCTAGGAGGCCAAAATATACAGTAGAAGTGTCAAAGTAGTATCACAGAAGTTTCACAAGGGTGAACTTTAATATGGTTACAGTTACAGGACACCTGGTTACAAGAGAAAGACAGGTTAATACAGGAAAATTACAATGCAGTAGCCATGGAGATAAGGATCCCAGGGTTTTCAATTGATTGTATAATAAATAAAATCATAAATAACATAATCAACAGGAATTAAACTAGGATTTCTAAGCATAGAGATAAGGATTCCAAAAGATTCAATTGATTACATAATCAATGACATCATCAAAAGGAATTAAACTAGGATTACTAATCATGGAAATAAGGATCCCAGCAAACTCAATTGATTACATAATCAATGAAATCATTTCCTCAAAATCTCAAGAGCCTAATCGAAAATTTAGGTCACCTGGACAAATGCACAGACCTCTCAATTAAATTACCACCAAGGTTTAATTTCACACATCAGGTGATCCAAAACCCAAAATTAAAGACCTGAAAAATTTTAAGTCCCCTTTTTTTGACACTCCCATTGAGGCCCCAAAAACTATAGATAGAGGTCCACTCCCCCACTAAATTCTTTTTCCTCATGGCCTAGACAGAGGTCCATCACAAAAAGCTAACACCTTAATATTTCTTCAAGAGAAATCCCCTCAATCCATCCACATTATCCTAAATGATTTAGTAATACTCAGTAGCTAAGCTCAGAATTATAGTTATCCTATCCCCATTACCAAATTTTTCTCAGTAGCTAACCTGAGTAGCACTGTCTGAGTTATTTCTAATTAATAGTAGCTAACAGTTGGACTACTTTATTTCATAAACTAATCTCATTGACTATCTCCATCCCATTATTGCTCAGTAGCTAGGCTCAGAATCACTGTCTGAGTTTTTTTATAATTAATAGTAAATAACAGCTGGTTTACATATATTTCTAAAATAAACTCATTTACGATCCCATTTCCAATTTTCCCAGCATCTAAGCTCAGTAGCACAGTCTGAGTAATTCATGATTAATATCAATTAAAAGTGGGTATAAATTAAGTAATAAACTCATCTCATTGACTACCTCCATTCCTAAATCTGCTGTGTAGCATTGCCTGGGTGTTTTATGAATAATAGTATTTAACAGATGTTCTACATTATTTTACAGTTCCATCCCATTAACAAAGTTCTTTACTCAGTAGCAAAACTCAATAGTAAATTGAACCATAGTGTTGGTTATCCCAAGTTATCATCATAAAAGCTATTAAACCCTTAAAAATAGTAATGTTTTTCATTATTTGTTATCATATTATCACCAGTTTTATCTTAAACATTGGAAATTCCTCAAGGTTTTACTATTCTTAGTAAAGGAATTAAAAAGTCTTTTCTCCAGTTTCAGATCTTTATTTATTTGTTTCAAAGCTTACAAAACCATTTTTTCCAGATCAAACATAGCTTGATAGATTCTGTTGAATATACTTTTCTGACCCAGCCACCATCAAATAAATTAAGTTGATTGTGGAACTAAAGTCAAGATAATTCAGCATTATTAGGAAGGGCAGTCTAGAGTATTTTAGGACACAATAAGAGCAAGGTCTAAAAGCTTGAACAGACATCAAAAACTGTTTTTCTTTTATTTCCCCTTCCAGGTACTGCATCATTTATCCCAGACAAGAGGAGTTTCCACATCTGGTGCCCCAACAGTGGCATGCAGATAGGAATAAAATTCAGAAATTACTCAGCTTGATCTTTAAACAATAAAATTATCCAAATAAATAAAATCAAAACTGGAAAAAAATAAATCTACCAATTGAAAATCATCATCACATAATCAACCATAATCCCATCCATCATCATAATCCTCATTTAATTATTATTATCCAATTAAAAACTAAACACCCACTGGGAAAGAATATCAAGTAGAAGAAATTGATCTTATCCCAACCCCAAGAACAGAAGGAAAGGAGAAGGAGAAGATTATAGAGTTCTTCTTAAATATAATTCAAGAATAAAGAAAAGGAATAAATAACTCAAAGGAGCTAGAAGTAAAATATTATCAAAGTGAAATGGATCAACATTCCACCTCTCATTTACCACCATTACCACCTGAGGATACTGGGGAAGAACAGTATGCTGACAAAAGTGAAGTAAAAGATCAAACTATATAAATTTAGATTTTGATGAAGCAAATTCAGGATATACTATTAACTCAAAGTAAAAAGAAGGTAAAGAGAGGAGTGTCTAAATCTTATACACCTAGAGGTAGCCCTAGTGAACCAACATTACCAATGCATTTAAGACCAGAAGAGTCACCATCATCACCTAGACCTAGACCTCAAGCTACATCCACTCCAGAAACAGAACCCAGACCCCAAACTCATCAAAGGAGAGAATTCTTCTCCACACCTGCAAACCCAAGTCCATTTCAGCATAAAATACTCATACAGGAGAAGCCTGTTGTTAAAATAAAATTAAAAGGTTATAACCTGAACTTTTATGGAGAAGAAGTAGAAACCTTTATCATAAAAGTAGAAAGGATAGCTCAGGTTGGAAGAGCTAGAGAAGAAGATTTAGCAATGCAGATGGCATTTTGGACAACTTATTCAAAAATCAGTTACTTCATAGAAGCAATGCCAGGCTATGAAGAAGGAAACTGGAATCAGCTCAAGAAGGATCTTACTAATAAATGAGGAAGAGCTGAGCCAGAAATGAGATTAAGGAAGGACTCACTTATCAATTTATTCAATGATACTTAAGATTCAGGAGGAATCGGTATTCTCTCTCAATATAAAATGTTTATAAGGGAATATGAAACTACAATCACTTATTCTCTTAGATACAAATATATTCCTCAAGATAATATGCTTAATGATGATATGTTTTACTGTCTCTCTTCAGACATAAAAGGAAGTATCAGTAAAGAAATTATCAAGGAGAATTTCTTGCTTAGAGAAGAAGATGGGGGATATCTCATACCACCAATGAAGATCTTGAGTAAGTACATTGAACAAGAGTTGGAAACAAGGATATTAGTCACTAAAAGACTTTCACCTCCAAAGATAGCTGAAAAAAAATCAAATATTCAATAAAGAAGGTTCCAATTAAAGGAAGAGGTATATCGAGGAATGAAAGAAGCCCGCAAGATAATGAAAGAGCTTACAAGAACTCTGAAAGAACAAAAGGAAGTATTCAAGGATGAGGCACCTGATAAAAATGAAGATGCCAAACAGCTAATGTATTGATTAAATTAATTAACTAATGTGGCTCCACCCCAAACAAAAATGATTAATATCCCTCAGTCAAAAAATCAAGGCTTCAGACCAAGAGATAATGTATCTCCACCACAAAACAGAAGTGTACCCTATGTTCCAGCACAGAATGTACCAGGGTTTACTTTTGAATGTTACTATTGCATGGAAGAAGATCATTCAGTTGGAAGATGTACTGAACTAGTGGATAATCAGAACAAGACATGGGTTATCAGACAAGGTTTCAATTATTTGTATCCCAACTAGGAAAGGGTCCCTAATGATGGAAAATTCCCACCAAAATATTTAGTCAGGGAATTTAAAAAGGAACAAGAGGGACTCAAAATAAAGTTAGATAAAGAACAAAAGAAAAAGGAAAAATCAACTGCCTTTTTATCAATAGATAATTGGGGTTATTGGGAGCCACCATGCATTTCAAAAGGATTGGAGGAACCTCTTGGGTATGCTTATGGTTTGAGGAACACAAAGCAGAGGATTTAAAATTAAGAGAAATCTAAGGCTCAACCCCTTCCCTCAAAAGAGACCATTAAACCCAAAGACACTATAAATAAGAACACTAGTAATGATGGTGGATTAATTGAAGAAGAAGAAGCTGAAGAAGAAAATTTCATAATACCTAAAAATATAAGTCATCAAAACCAGAAGAGGCTGGTAAACCACCAGAGCAAACTCAATCAAAGCTTACTACACCAACTATAGAGAAGGATAATGATAGGAAAACTCTAATAAAATTACCAGATGTGGAAGTGAAAAAAAAGCCTTTAATTGAAGAAAAAGGATCAATAATTGAAAAATTAATGAAGAAGGTCATGGATCAAAAAATTAATCTCACCTTAGAAGAAATAGTCACAATCTCACCCAAGTTTATGCAAGAATTAAAATTTCTCTCAGATGAAGAAAGGAGATACTTAATGTCTCTTGAATCATTTAAAATTCAAGAGAAAACCACAACTCAAGAAATGATCATTCAAGATAAAATGCATTACTCTTGTACCCTTGGAATTATTGAGGTCTCAGTTGGACAAGAAGGACATATATTAAAAGCCTTATTGTTTAATGAAGCTGAACTCAGTCTAGTACCAGAAGTGGAATCCATCAAAGAAATACTACCAATGCGGGCTTTGGAAAAGAGACTTAGAGGTATTGGAGGTCCCAGCGCACCAATTGTTGGATTTTTGGAAAATGATGTCTTTGTCTTACCATCTAGAGATGAAAGAAGAATTCACTTCTTTGTAGAAAGAAGTGCATTTCACACAGTCATTGGAAGATCTTTCCTTGAAGATAATGGTATTAGACTTGAAAAATCTCAAAAACAAGGAGAAATTATTAGCTATAAAGAGTCTGATGGAAGGAGATTGTACATACCATTAGGTACCTCAGATGCAAAAGGATGGCATAGAGGACCACCAAGAGGAATGTAAATGTGTAACATTTGTGAAACAGAAGAACTAAAAGATGAATAACCAAAACCAAAATCACCCCTCAAGAAAGTTAACTTTGATATTGAAGAGAAAAAAAATTATAGTAGAAATAAAATAAATGAATCAATATATCATTTTAATGAAGATGAACCTGAGAAAAATGAACCATTATTAATATCTTCACAGAGAATTAGCAGCCCAGAAAATAATGAACCTCTTCTCCATCCAAAATTTGAAAACACTAATAGCTATAGCATGCAGGCTTCAACCATTGAAGTGGAACCAGTAGAAAGGAAATGCTTAAAAGCTAGAACATATATTTGAAAGTATTTCAAATAAATATGGAAAGAATGGTACTTATTGGAGAAATAAAAAGGATGAAATCTCTGATGAAGAATACTCTAATGATTCAAAAGTGAAAGGGTCCTCTAAGATCAAAATATATCTTTCAAAAAAACTTCCAGAATAAAAAATCATCATAAATCTCAATTTAAATGGGACTTTAAATTCCCTGGGGCTCAACCAACCATTACAGAAGAAATTAATCCAACTAAAATTCAAAATATCATTACTACACCTGAAGTGGAACCAAAAAGGTCAAATTTAGAGACCAAGATATCAGAGGAGGAAGAAATTCAAACTCAAGAGCCTCTAGACTTAGACCAAGAAATCCAAAATCTGAACTTCATGGAATTGAAAATTAACAGCAACACAGCATCCACTGGTAGTGAAAACTCAAAAGAATTGCTTTTATAATTTTTCACCCAATTCTGGATTAAAATAAATAATATATGTAAGAATAGAATGGGAAGAATACCCTGCCAAGGCTCTCATGGACCAAACCTTAGATTATAACTTCTGTAAGGTGTGGATATGAAACTTTGATAAAATATCAAGTACTTTTCCTGTCCTCAAAATTTGTATAAGGTAAAATTATTTAAAAATAGTAAGAAATAGTAGTTTTAAAGAGAAAACACACCAGTTTTATTGTGTTTAACTTTTTAAGTATAAAAAACTAATATAATAAAGATTTAGTGTTTACCAAAAATAAAGATTTATCCAAAAATATGCTAAAAGAGATATTTAAGGCTACAAAAGAAATTTCTTCAAGAGAAATTACAATTGGAATTAATTGAGCAAAGAACTGCAAGCAATGAATTAAAGAACAAAGTCTTTAAAAGGATATTTAAAGAGAAAACACCCCCAAAAGTGATCAGAGTGAATTTAGAAGCAAAGTGACAAAGTTAACAGTGATTAAAGATGCTTTAATTCACTTTTGGGGTGGTTCAGGGGTGAAAATGATTATAAGAGCTACAAAAAATGATTATAATGATTTTTTCACGTGGTTAAAAGGTTCAAAATTTTTAAAAAAGGGTGGTTGGAATCTTTTATTGATTGGTTTAACAGTGTTTAAACTAATTAAAAAAGGAAAAGATTCTAACATGAAGAGAAAAGTGGGGCAAAGAAGAACTTCTTTTATAGCCATCAATTTTCTTACTCCAAAAGTAAAATTTACTCTTTTCAGTCGTTAAAAACAGTCTGACAACAGAAAAGCCAATTATGGCATCATTGAACCCTGGTTTAGACCAAAAAAGGGCTGGTTCAAGCCATTTTAGACCTTTAAATCAGCCATTACTATAGCAATACCTGGTCTAGAGCCTTCAAAACACGTCAGAATTTGTGTAAGAGGCATAGAAGCCAGATAAAACTGTTTTTACTAACATTTTTTTAACTTAAGGGTAGTTTTACCCTCTTGGCAGAAGTTAAAACTACCCTGGTTGGTATCAAAACCTCATCATCAATTGATTCACAGACCCTGTGACTCAATTCCAGGCCAAAAGTAATGAGGTTTTGCATGGATTTCGAGATCCCACGCCAGTAAGCAAGGATTTTGGGGGTCTAGCTCCCCCTTAGTGCTAGAGTGTCTTTTCCCCCCCAGAATTAATCTTTCCAATTTATTTTTTCTTTAATTCCTCATCATGTAATACAATTATAATTTACTTATGTAATTCAATTGAGTTTTTAATTACACATCTGTAATAATTGATACCTCATATGTAAATTAAATTTCACTTATGTAATACACATGCACATTCTGACATTTCAATTGAAAATACTTCAATTCCTCATAACTTCTAAACTAAATACAACACCTCAATTTTAACACAAAAATTGATCGTTAACACCACATGTGGTGTGAATTAAATTAATGTTTTGAGGATTTTCATACTTTTGTACAAAGAAGACTTAAAACTCAATTCAAGCTTATTCAGAGTTGAGTTACAGAAATTTCACCCAGAGGTGACCCCACTTTATTTTTTATGAGGAATCCAATGGTGTGATGATTTCTTTATCTTTATTTATTGGATAAAAAGCTATATTATATTCTATATAAATTTTTACCAAAAATATTTTAGTTTCATAATTTTTATTAAAAATTCATTTTTACTTAATTTTTACAAGCAAAAATGTATTTTCATAATTTTAAATTTTATTGTAATTTTCTTTTTAAATTATAATTAAATTCTGATTTTTGAATATGAATTTGTTTTTATATTTCCATTTTTTTCTTATAATATAACTGAATTTATTTTATTTATATTTGTATTGTAATTTATCATTTGTGGTCTTTTGGGTATATGAAAATACCTCTAAGGCTCACAACTTCATACCTCTTGAAATGGCAGCAGCAATTTGGATGAGACAAATCTCAAAGAAAATAAAAAAAACAAAAAATAAAAAGCTCAACAAAAAGATCAGGAACAGAGTTCAATTTGTCTTACCTACTAATGAAACACTGTACTTAAGATTCACGGTGGAAGGAAATCCAAGCCACATAGTCTTGGGAAGAGACTTTTGTGGTTATTTTAATTGGTTTCAATTTTGGAATTCAATACCCTCAAGTTTTGAAGAAGATGAATCAAATCAATGTCAAAAATCATACAATCAAGGTTAAACACCCTTAAAAAATACAAATCAATCTGTAGAAGACCTATATGAAGAAGGGAAATTGTTTACTATAGGGATAATGAAATTTACCCAATAAGACTTCCATTAAGTGATGAATAGAAGAGAAGCATCTCCTTATACTGCTTCAAGCCCTCTCAGACCATTGGATGAAGAAGAAACATTTACCCTAGGAGATTTACTCCATGATGAAAATTTAATATGAGAGAAATTAGTTTAGATAAATATCCCATACCTCAAACAGTTAGTCAACCAGGCTTTCAACAGAGCTTTGATGTGGATCCACAAATTACTAAATCAAACACCTTAATTCCATAATTTACTAGTGGTCCAAAGAAAGAAAACTCTGTCAATACAAATTATACCCGAACATTCTCACTATCTATAAGCACCTTGATACAGGAAATGTAATCAAGCTTCACATTACCAAAAAATAAACCTACAAAAGATGTAAATAAAAAATCATTAGTAAAACATGAGTTTATGTTCACAGAAAAGTTTTAATACCCACTAACAACACTTGAACAGTTAATTCTTGGGGAATGCTTCAATCATGAGCAAAATCCTCATCAGCACCTGAATGCCCCTCAAATTCAAACTTTATCTTTGGAAAGCCCCATTTTTGATAATAGCCAAAATATACCTGGCCAAAAGATATCACCAAGAGACATAACCAGTTTAGAATATGATGATTTATCCCGTATTGATATCTTTGTAAGAGATACTCAAGGGCTATAACCATCCTCAGTAATCCCTCTTGAAAAAGACCCAATTGAAAAGATTCCAGAACAACAAGAAACTTTAGTAAAGAATATTCATGTTCAAAACAAAAAATTAAAATCAATTATGAATAAACCTACCGAATTCTTTGATGAAAAAGATAAAATTAAAGAAAAAAATTGGGATTTATTCAAAATAAAAAAATAATATTATCAATTGCAGACAAAAGAGTTTCTGATTTTCAGAAACAAAAGCAAACTGAGGAAAACCCAAAAAAAAGGGGATTTTACACTAAAGCATGTTAAGGTGTATTTTTAACTTACTTTAAGTATGGATGAATATATCAACAGAAGAATTTCTATGGATCAGAAAAGAATAAAAGAGGAACTGCTGAATTTCTTAAATAAATTCCTCTCCAAGACTAATGATAAACCAAAATGGAAGACAAGAAGAAAAGGTGGTAAATATAAATCCAAGCAATACTAATTTGGGTTAAATACTTAAGTCCCATTTATTTTATATCTACTTTTTTCTTAGTTATTTTTTTAAAGTTTTATATGATATCCTCTTGCATATTATTTTATATATGGAATTTTCTCTTTGGAAATTTCTTCCGTTATTTAATTAAAATATATATAAAAGATAATATTAAATAAAAATGAATAAATGAATGAAAATATATATAACATAGTAAAAAATACATAATAAAAAAGTTTAAAAAAGATAAGATTTGATATATATGTATGATTCCATTAACTTAATATAGTAATTAGTATCATTAAGGGCTGTTCTACTATGGTCATTTATCTGAAATAGACTTTTTTCTTTCTATTTATTTTTTTATTTAAATCATTTATTTTTTATTTTATTTCACTTTAATTCTTATTTTTTGAATATTTTGTATTATTATTATTTCTTATTTAAAAAAGAAAAGAAAAGTTTTTTATTCTTCTCAGCCTTTCAAAGCTCAAAGAAATCTCCCTTGCACATAATTATTTGGGGGAACAACAAGTTTTATATAAACAAATTTTTGAATTTTTTTGTTTCTTTTAAGTTTTTCTTCAACCTGAAACTCAAACACAAACATAGATATGTCCATAAAAATAAATAAATAACTAAAAAATAAAAACTAAGTAATATAAGAAAGAAATTTTTTATTTGTTACGATATTTGTTTTTTTCAAAACAAATAATAGCGCTAATAATAATCAAGCAGATGCCATTAGAACTAAATAAATTGCTTTTTGTACTGATTTTTTATCATTATAATGTATTTTCCCAATATTTTTAGGGACTTTTCTACAAAACTAAGTGAAACCAGAAAAAATATAACAAAAAGCCCTGGAAAATGCTGATAAATAAACTAAAAAATAAAATAAAGAAGGAAAAACTTAGGCTTGGTTAAAAATAGTAAGGTGGAACATCTTTGTGTGACTTGGAAAGTTGAACCATGGCACTAGAGGATGGACATATTTATGAATTTAGCGGAAAAATAATAACTAAAATTAGCCTCATTAATGATAAATATAAAACTCACTGAATCATGTGAAAATACCAATGGAGGCATGATTGTACTGAATTTTGTATGATCTTCTGCTCTTATTGAAAGGAGAAATTGCTGGGAACATGTTGAAGAAAAAATTTCTCCATATGAGCATGAATATTGTTCATTTCCTTATTTAAAAGTTGGAAATAATAGGCAAACTTTTGCTGAAAGTTGCATTTGCAATGGCTGGCAGTAGGAAATTTCAGACATAATTACAAAGAAGAAAGAGAAAGTGCAGGTGGGGTTGGGGATCTAAAATACAAGTCATCTGTGTGACTTCAAAACTGAATGCTTCTTCAATAATCAAAATTCCTGGTGGCTATCTTTGTAATGATATTTTTTTAATTTAACAATTTTAAAATTCAAAACTAAAATTAAATTGAAAAGATATATAGAAAAAAATATAATATATAATAAGTTCAATTAAATCAAAAAAATCAAAGAATAAATTGAAAATAAACAAATTATTGAATTATATTAAATCAAACTAATTAATTAAATGAAAAGCTACAGATATATGTAATATATTATTGAATTAATTTTATTAGTTAATATCAGTCAATTAAAAAATTGATTTGAATGAAGAAACAAATTTAATTAATTTTACTTTTCACAAGTGAATAAAACAATAAGAAGAAAAAAATACTTGAATATTCAATTTTAAAATGGATATTCAATTAAGGGAATTTCTTTTTTTGTAAAACAAAAAAAAATAAAATAAAAATGAAGAAAAAAAATAATTTGATTTAATATTTAATTCCAAAGTGCATATTCAATTAATTTGATTTCTTTTTTTTATAATAAAAATAATAATAACAAAAAAAAGCATCAAATATTTTTCTGCACCATTTAAGAAATACAACATATTTCTATATTCTTTTTATATCAAAATAATTTTTATTGCATGGTGAGGGGTTAAAAACCTTTTAGCTACCAAGACTACAAGAATAAAATAATACAACATAGAAAAAAATTACTTGCAGAAGCTTACTCAAAGAAGGCATCAAGGATACCAGTTTTTTTGAAAAAAAAGAAGAAAATATAAAAAAACAAAAACTAAAAGAACCAAAAGCCAAAAAACAACAATAAAAAATTGATAATCAAGAAATGGTCCTAGACAAGACCTTAAACTATGCTAAACATATTTTTTTCACATATATTCATCAATAAAACAAAATCTGAAGAAATGGTCCCAGAAAATATATTAAACTGGACTAAGACACCTTCTCAATCAAATTTCATCAAAAGAAATCAGGATTCAAGAAGTGGTCTCAAGTATGACCTTCAACTGCATTATTAAAACTTTTCAACCTCATGACTCATCTCAAGAAATCAATTATGGCAATTGGAAATTATCAAACCTTCACCACTAGATTATTTCAAGCAAGAGAAAAAATACATTACCCTCAAGTAACTGCAAAAAAAAATTCATAAACATAAACAAAACAGTTTTATATTTAAAAAAAATCTTAATATTGAAAAAGAAGTGGTGGTAACCTTTTTCTTATTCTCAATCCTTGTGATTTGGAGTTTTGGGGGATAGTGGGAATTCTTTATTTTACTTCACAATTTATTTGATATACTGTATGACTAAAAGAAATTCCTTCAAAGAGGATAATAATAGATATAGAAGAGAAGAATAATAATAAGGAAGAGAATGAAAATTAAAAGAAAAACTAGAAATATTAAGAGATAAGGATATTGTAAAAAGAAATGAATAAAATTGAAGAAAAAGCACTATTAAAAATTGCAATAAGGAAACACAACAAACTTTCATAGAAGTGTCAGTTTTTTTGCCTTAGGAGAACTTCTCCCTCTAGATGAGATAAAGTTCATACTTACCATTATAAAAGGATAGAAAGAACATCACACAGGATTAGCTCTATCATAGATTAATAATAACAAAATACTCAACATAAATGAAATTATTTCATTAATATGGGGACAGAATTATATGGAGAGGGGGATGTGATATACCTGTACCAGTTTGGATTAATGGAAAAAGTAAGCAGAAATATTCTCAATTTCCCTTAGGTCTTTTCAAATATATTAGAGTATTCATTTACTTTCAAAACCCTTTGTTAATAAATGAACTTGACAAATATGATGTGACACCCCAATGCACCACCCAGATGAAGTTAACCTTCAAGGGATTGGTTTACCTAAAACAATTTTTTTATATTTTCATTTCTTGATTTTTTTAACTTCAATTGTCACCAAATACTGTGGGTAGTTAGAATCAAAAACATATACTACAGCACAGAAGGTCTTAGTTCCAATGAGTTTGCATGGAATTACATTTCAGGAAATATTTGTAGCATAATAAGGGTAGTCAATATTAATTGAAAGTTCATTTACATATAAAAAGGTAGAAGGGTATTTAGATGAGAATTAGTCTTTTTATTAATTTTGAGAAGGAAATAAATATTAAATTTAAAGGTTTGACTCTAGGAAAATTGTTTAATTAAAGAATGGGATATCATTTAAACAAGAAATATAAAGTTTTATTTTATTATATTATTCCTTTGAGGAATCCTATCATTAAAAACAGGATTTTAAACAAATTAAAAACCAATTAATAATTTTATGATGATGATCAGGTGGTCACTGTGATGTTAGAAGGAATAAACGCAAGGTTAAGTGTAGAGAGAGGGTAAAATGGTGTGAAAGGTGGAAATAAAAATGCTAGGAGGACACAATTATACAGTAGAAGTGTCAAATTAGTATCACAGAAGTTTCACAAGGGTGAACTGTAATATGGTTACAGTTACAGGACACCTGGTTACAAGAAAAAGACAGGTTAAGACAGGAAAATTACGTTGCAGTAGCCATGGAGATAAGGATCCCAGGGTTTTCACTTGAATATATAATAAATAAAATCATAAATAACATAATCAACAGGAATTAAACTAGGATTGCTAATCATAGAGATAAGGATTCCAGAAGATTCAATTTATTACATAATCAATGACATCATCAAAAGGAATTAAACTAGGATTACTAATCATGGAAATAAGGATCCCAGCAAACTCAATTGATTACATAATCAATGAAATCATTTCCCCAAAATCTCAAGAGCCTAATTGAAAATTTAGGTCACCTGGAAAAATGCACAGACCTCTCAATTGAATTACCACCAAGGTTTAATTTCACACATCAGGTGATTCAAAACCCAAAATTGGAGACCTGAAAAATTCTAAGTCCCCTTTTTTTGACACTCCCATTGAGGCCCCAAAAACTATAGATAGAGGTCCACTCCCCCACTAAATTTTTTTTCCTCATGGCCTAGACAGAGGTCCATCACAAAAAGCTAACACCTTAATATTTCTTCAAGAGAAATCCCCTCAATCCATCCACATTATCCTAAATGATTTAGTAATACTCAGTAGCTAGGCTCAGCAGTATAGTTATTTTATCCTCATTGCCAAATGTTTCTCAGTAGCTAACCTGAGTAGCACTGTCTGAGTGATTTCTAATTAATAGTAAACAGTTGGTCTAATTTAGTTCATAAACTCATGTCATTGACTATCTCCATCCCATTATTGCTCAGTAGCCAATCTCAGAAGCACTGTCTGAGGTTTTTATAATTAATAGTAGATAAAAGCTGGTCTACATTTATTTATAGACTAAACTAATAGAATATCCCATTAGTACTATTATCCCATTCCCAATTTTCTCAGTAGCTAAGCTCAGTAGCACTGTATGAGTGATTTATAATTAATAGTAGTTAACAGTTGGTCTACATTAATTCATGAGCTCATCTAATTGACTACCTCCATTCCTAAATGTGCTCAGTAGCCAAGCTCAGTAGCAGCTTTTGAGTGTTTTATAAATAATATTCATTAAAAGTTGGTCTACATCACTTAATAATCCCATCCCATTGACAACATTCATCACTCAGTAGCCAAGCTCAGTAGTGAATTGAGCCATAGTAGTTTCTGTTATCCCAAGCTATCATCATTAAGATTATTAAGCCCTTGAAGAAATAGTAGTGTTTTTTCTTATTAGCTATCATATTATCAACAGTTTTATCATCAAAATTGGAAATTTCACAAGGATTTCCTGTTATCAGTAAAGGAATTAAAAAGTAATTTCTCCAGTTTATTATCTTTGTTTATTTGTGTCAAGGGTTACTAAGCCATTGTTTCCATATAAAACAAAACCTGATAGAGTCTTTTGAATATACTTTTCTTACCCAGCCACCATCAAATAAATTAAATTGATTTTGAAGCTCAAGTCAAGATAATTAAGCATTATTAGGAAGGGCAGTCTAGAGTATTCTAGCACACAAGCAGAGCAAGGGTTGCAGGCTTGAACAGCAATTCAAAACTGTTTTTCTTGCAATTTCCCCTTTCAGGTACTACCTCATCTATCCCACACAAGATGAGTTCCCACAGTACCACTGATTATTGACAGTTTTTCTATATAAGAATTCTAATTAATGATGATGGCTGTATTTTCAGTGAGAAAAGACATGCTTTCATTCCTGTTGAAGACTGTTAGGGGCTGGTAAGCTCCTCAACTTTCTGAATAGTGAAAGGATTCATTGTGAAGGTTAGTTTGTGGCTCAGAATGATCAAATCTGACATCAGTAATGTTAGAATTGTGGTTTTGAGACCACAAATGATCATTATGGAGCAATAAGGGGTGAACGCCTTTTTCACCTGACACATAAGCACTGTTAGGATCTCTCCAGAGGTTCTTAATGACTAATATTAGTCATTCTGGCAGGGTTTGAGCTCTAAACTACAATTATTTTAGGTACAAGACCCATAATGTTTGGTGCAGATCTAGCACAGAACAGTATTGCTCACAAAACCTCCAACCCAGTTATCTCAGTAAGATCTTTATATATCAGAAATACAAGAGCAGAGGATTGAATGCTTGATGAGCTCTTCAATTTCATATGATCCATATTCACCCGTCCCCAAAATATCAGGAGCTATAAGGTCTTCAAGTTTTTTTGATGTATTTTTGTGCATCAGTATATGGCTTGAGAGACTTCCAAGCCATATATATCTTCTTATTTAGAAGATATAAGAATTTTAAAGATCTATGAGCTCTGTAATTTGGTATACTTCACTGTACAGCTGTATGAATATATGGACACAGTAGAGAGGTTTCTTTATACTGTTGTTTTCAGAAAACCTGCATTTGTTCTGTCAAAACTTTGATTCAAGATCTCTCTTCAAGTATTTAAGTTTCAGGGGTAAGATATATCTCAAATTGAATATCTCATTTATATATTTAGTTTGGTTATACTTTTGTACAGTCTTGTACAAGAACTCATAGACTCTTGAGGGGCTTTTAGTAAATAAAGGTGGTAGAATAGTATTTCCTGAAGTAGTAATGTTAAACAGGAATAGATGGTCCCATTGGATAGCTCTCTTTGATGGATTTAAGAAAAATAAAATTTCTGTGGAGTTTTATTAAATATTAATAAGCTATATGGGGGGTGAAAATAAGGATTCTGCATATTTGGTCTTATCTTTGACAGGGTACATCTCTATCATTTTTTATCCTACTTGGGTAAGGTTGGTATATTTGTATTTGGATAATTTCCCTCTTTATATTATACCTGTATTGGCTATTTTTTTGCAATATTCCTCATGAAATTACCTATAGTTTTTTTGGATTTTATGCTGGTGCTCTGTTTAGAGCCACAGGCTGACATCTGACATATTTTCCTTGCAGATTTATTAAAGTATAGTAAAGATAAAGGAGCTTCCTTGAAAAGATATCTTATAGAACTTGTAATTTTCCTCAAAAACTGTGAGATAACTTTTTTGTGTCTTTTTTTGACCGTATTTTTAAGTATTCAAAGTAAAACTCTCAATGAGATCTGCAATTTTTGTTAAGTCTGTAAAGCTCTGTATGAGTCCTCATCTTTTCCAAAAGGGGTTTCCTTCCACAATAGAAGAAAATATGGTATCTCCGGAATTAGGGTTGTTACTGGAAAATGGATGTCACTATTAAGGATATCTCACTGTGTTTGTCTGGAATTATACAGATCTGTTAGGGACTTCAATGAATTTGAAAAACTTATATCAGAGGATAAAACATTTTTTTTCTTATTGGGTACTTGTGAGCCCTGGAGGTATTTCAATATACCCAAAAGACCACAAAAAATACAATTAACTTATACTTATAAGTAAATTCATTAATTTTTATGATAAAAACAAAATTGAAACATAAAACAGAATTTAAATACAAAAATGAAATTTTAATCATAATATAACATTAAAACTTAAGAATGTGAAAATAAATTTCTACTTTGAAAATTAAGCTAAAACAAATTTTTATCAAAATTGTTAAAATTAAAATATTTTTGGGAAAAAATTTAATATAAACTATTAGAAATCTTTTCCAATAAATGAAAGTATGGAAATCTTTTCACAATTGGATTCCTCATCAAAAGTCAGGTGGGGTTACCCCTGAGTGAAGGTTCTGTAACTCAACCCTAAATAAGGTTAAATTAAATATTTAGTATTCTCTCTATTAAAATCTGAAAATCCTCAGAATTTCGGTTTAATTAACACCACATGTGGTTTTGACCATCAATTTTTGTATTAAAATGGAGGTGTTGTGTGTAGTTGAGAAGGTATGAGGAATTGAAATGTCAAAATTTGCCTGTGTATTACTTAAGTGAAGTTGTATTTACATATGTAGAATGAAGAATTATGGTTTTGTAATGTAAATTTTCAATTGAATTACATATGTAAAACTCTAGTATAATACATGATGAGAAATTAAAGAAAGAATGAAATGGAGAGATTAAGTTTGGGGGGAAAGGAATCTTTGCTCCAAGGGTTCCCCCCAAATTCCTTGCTGATAGGCATGATATGTCAGAATTTATGCAAAATTTCATTGCTTTTGGACTGTAAGTGAGTCACAGGGTGTGTGATGTAATTTATCATGAGGTTTTGATACAAAACAGGTAAATTTTAACTGTTTACAAGAGGGTGAAACTACCCTTAGGTTAAAACATTTTGATCTGGTTTTGGGGTTGTTTACACACATTCTGATGTGTTTTGAAGGCTTGAAACCAAGTATTACTATAGTAAAGGCTGATTTAAGGGACTAAAATGGCTAAAACCAGCACTTTTTGGTCTAAACCAGAGTTCAATGATTTCATAATTGGCCTTTCAGCTTCAGTGTGTTTATTACTACTGATTAGAGTAAATTCTACCTTTGGATTAAAAAAATTTGTGGCTATGAAAGAATGTCTTATTTTCCCCACTTTTCTCTTCATTTTGGAATCTTTTCCTTTTAAAATTAGCTTAAACACTGTGAAAACAGTCAATGAAAGAATCCAACAAACCTTTTTAAAGCATTTCAAACCCTTTCAACATGTTCAAAAATAATTATAATGATTGTTTGTAACTCTTCTAATCATTTTTCCCCTGGAACCAACCCAAAAGTGAATTAAAGCATCTATCATCACTGTTATCTTTGTCACTCCGTTTTCAAATTCTCTCTGGTCACTTTTGGGTTTTTTATATTTGATAATATTTCTTGAGACTCTTTTCTCATATTAATTTCCTGAAGCCCTTTTCTCAATTAATCCCAATTGAAATTGATCTTGAAGAAACTTCTTTTTTAGCCATAAATATCTCTTGTAAAGTATTTTTGGATGAATTTTTATTGTTTTTGGAACAATTGATGTTTATCATATTATTTTTTTATATTAACAAAGCTGACAACAGTTTATTTTCCATGTTTTTTCTTGAAAATCTTAAAATTGTCTATTTTTAATTAAACTTTATCTTATATAATTTTGAGGAAAGGGAATTTACTTGATTTTTAATCAAAGTTTCACATCCACACCTTAAATTTGGGGGCCCAGCTGTGATATTTTATCTTTGAAATATTTTTTTTACTTTTTTAATCTTTTTATTATATTGAAAAGCTTACAAATATATAAAAAAATACTTAGAATTTCAAGAAAACGCATAGAAAGTTGTGAGCCTTTGACATATGACCACATATGCAAAAAGTTCACATAATAACTTTACACTACTTAGTTTAATAATAAGATTTGAGATTATTATCTTAAAGTAAGCAAAAATACCATAAAAAGGCATAAAATCTTAATTATCTCAGAAACCAACTAATAAATATGTGAAATAAATTACACCATTGGATTACTAATTGAAAGCTACTCATATAAAATCTTTATGGAATATCTTTAAAGTAAATACTTACTGAGATAACCTGAGTATATGTGCTTTTATGACCAGCACATATATTCATGGTTTTTAGCTCATATCTCTTGAATTATTCATGATGAAGAGTTTATCCAAAAATTCATTTACCACAAAACAACTGCAAAAACACATATATGATCTTTATTTGACATGCTATAAGTAATTTTATAGCTGCAAAGTGTTTCTTGAGAAAAATAGCAATGGCTGTTGACCTCTTTAATTTAAAAGTAGTCCGAAATTAAAATAAAGTGGATATTCATATTAAAATATCTTATAAGTTAATAATGATGTAATATTAATCATTAAATTCAATTTATAACCTCCTGAAACCATGGTTTGAGGGTGAGAATAGTAAATTTCAACATAAAAGATGAGTTACAAGAAAAATAATCAAAAATAGAGTTTTGATTATGTAATTATATGCTCTTGTCAGCTTAGTATGGACACTCCCAGATATAATAATTTACTCACTGAAAGGATGTAGCATTAATAAAGCAAAAGGTACTGACAATTAAAGTTAGAGCTTCAGAAGGATTATTTATGATCAAATTGTAATCTTATTTTAACTTTAACAGTTATGTGAATTATAAATCTGGTAAATGCTAGTATATTATGATTAATACTAGTAAAATACACAAATTTTGGCCCTTTGCTAAGCCTATGATGTCAGGAAACATAGAGTTACAGTGATAACTCTAAATAATGGCCTAATATTGAGATAAGAAGGTTTGATTATTCTTTAATTATCACAAAACCTTAAATTAGTGATACATTCCCATGTATATGATCAATAAATGTCTACTAGAAGTCTTCTGTACTCTAGAAGGGAGGAATTTATTATAAATAGACCTCTTTTTCCTCTATTTTACCCTCAGACGCATCAAAAACAATAAAAACATTAAATCAAGAGGTAGCTTCTTTATACATATGAATATATTATGGTATTAAATACCAACTATAATATTCACTATAGTTGCTAGCTTGGGGTGGTTCAATCAAAAATTTTTTGTTTTTGTTAAAGTCTCATTAAAATCGTTAATTTAATGTAAAATCAAGAATATTTGTAATTTATTTCATTTTTATTTGTTAATATAATTTAAATAAGTTTTTTTACATTATTTGGCCTGAATTAATCCAAAAGTATTATATTGACTGTTAAAAGTAGGTTATCTTCTCTTTTTATAATAATTTTCTCTTTATTATCATTTTTAATAATTCTTTTATTAATATAAATAGTATTTATATTAATATATAACTTTAATATTAGTAATATTATTGTTATAGATTTTTTTTACTCTTAAATAAAAATTTCTTATTCATTTATTAACTGTTGCTAACAACCATACTTTCCATAAATATACTAATTATCAAATACTAATATATTTATCCTTATCATATTATTTTATTTATTTTAATACTATATATATATTTGAACCATAATCATGATATTTATTTATTTTTAGAATTATTTTTACTCTTATTCATAATTTTCATAAGTAACTTCAGAGTACAATAGGTAAAGTATAAGTAATATTTACTTATTGTTTCATAGTTAAACCTTACAAAAATGATCTTTTTTCATATTATAAGTGAGGCTTTATTTTTTATTTCTCTTTTGAAAAGTCTTTTTTTACTTTAATGATTGCTTTTTTTTATTAATTTTAGTGTCTGAAAATGTGGTAAGACAAGAAAACATTGACATAGCATCAATAGACACTAGCATTATCCCAGCCAGTACTGCTAATTATGACAATAATAGCACAGTTATTATAGCTCAGAATAATGAATCAGAGCCTATTTCTTCTGAATCAATAAATTTGCATATTAGAAATCTTCTCCAAAAAGCAACAAATTTTGACAATAGTAAGTTCTTGCGGTAAAATCAATATTTTAAAGCTTTTTTTACTTATATTTATGCCTTTTCCCAGATCAGGAGCAAGCTATAACCCCTCAAGCAGCTCCAAAAGGAATTTTAACTGTGATTATGGCAGAAGCCAATCAGTTTCAGAGGGACAAGGGTCCTTGAATGAGTTACAAACAGACAAATTATGCTATTCTGAAGCTTATAAAACTATTTCTCCTTCAAACAGAGCTTAAACGTCCACAAGAAGCCTCAGTTTAGATACACAAATACAACCAGATGGAATAAAACATTACACTTCAACCCAAAGAGTATCAAATCCTAGAATATCTTTGAAAAAAGTGCATCAGCTCTTACCTTACTGTGAGAAAGTCTCTGGGCCATCCCAATACTTTCAAGTTACTGAATGGAGGGCACCATTGATGGAAGAGAATAGCATGTTTCTTTTAACAGAAGAATGAAGGAAAAAATTCTCCACCACCCAAAAAAGTGCCAAAAGGAGACCAAGTGGCCAGCAGCAGAAATTTCAATGGGAGAAAGAAGCCACAAGGTCAGAACAAGGCCAAGGGAGAAGCACCAGCCACAAAACCATACAGACAGAACTACAGAATCCCAAGTATTCAACAAGATGCCATTGAAACTGGGTTCAAGATGTCCAGAACCATGATGGAAATGAAGAAGACAGAGAAAGGCAGATGAAGTATCAGAAATTATTACTGAGATTTTGGATGGAATTCCAGTCTTTAATGTAACCATAAATGACATGAAAAGCTATATATCTGTTAAAAATTGAAATATTTGTAACAATCCTAAGACAAATAATATTAATATAAGCCAAATAAATGAAACACCTATGCATTTTGAGAAAGTTTTAAGAATAATTAAAAGATCAGAAAATGAGACTTCATTTGCAAATAAAATAAGTGAACAATCTGTCATTGTGAAAGAATTGACAAATAAATATTAAAAATTGGATATCAATGAAATAATTGCAACAAGAATAAGCTAAGACATAGCTACTATCAAAGAAGATAATAATAAAATACCTTATTCTATTACAAATCCATTTACTTAAGTAAAGACAAATACCATTTCTGTGAAAAAGTGTTTTGATAGCTCACAAGAAAAATATCAATATTAACAATGAAATTGAATCAAATTTTATCTGATAATGATAGACACACAGGATTATGGAAAGGAATTACAAGTAAATAAAACACATATCAAATTGAATTAATCAATTTAAGACAATGTTTCTAACATGAAGTCAGAAATTCCACAAGGTGTAATACCAGTAATATGAATGAAGTTGGACAATTACTGCACACTTTTCCAAGAATTTCTACATTTCTAAATAAAAGTCAGGGTATAAGAAATTCCAACCCACAAGTATTGGGTGTAGAAAATTCACATATAAAGAAGGAATTTTCCACTTCTTTCCATACCACGGAAACATCAATGGGCCAACCACTCTTGAGAGAAGTACCAAAACTCAACAAATGGCCCCACCTCAGTGGTGAAGGAAAATATGGCCATGTGAAATTAATTCAAGAAATTTTAATGATAAAATAAGACTTTGAATTACCAGGCAGATTGGTAACAGCAAGATTTAACACCTTGTTTGCAAATTCAGCTCATAGATGGTATATCAAGCTCAGACATACACATGGATTCCAAAGTTGGGCTTGGTGGAAGCCCCAAATCATTAATAAGTGATCCAATGATGCTTGAATATTTAAAATAGAGACAACCTTTGAATATTCAAAATTTAATTCTGAGAGAGATAGAGCCTTAACATGGTTTTGCCAAAACAAAAGGACAGTATAACAGTTTTATACCCTGACAAGTCATAACTTATTATACACAGAAATATTCTGAGACAATGTAGAGGTTATTTGGAGAATCATTAAAAATGAAGCAGCACAGAAAATTGTTCAGCAGACTATATTATAAATATACTAGAAGAAGTAACCACCAGAACCAAAATTTTGTCCAGTAGGATGAATCTTAAAAAAAGGTTTGATACACTTTGGAAAGATCCTGTGGAAAAAAACCCAAACAAAACTCTAGTAATATGAAATTTAAATCTTAATAATAAATCAGAAAATGTCATATTTGCCAAAGTACCACACATTTAGCTAATACATGTCCAAAAAGAGGGAAAATCAATTAAATTAATATTGAAAGGGAAGCTTATGTTGAAAACAAAGATGTAAAGGAGGATAATTCACATGATAAATAATCAATATTTTCTGAATCTTCAAAGGATATAGAAAATATCAATTTCACATTTGAAATAATGGAATTTTACTACCATTTACCACAATTAAGTAATAGTCAACTTGACTTATTAAACATCCAAGATGCATAACTTATGAAAACTCAACCAAACAGTGGGAGAGGTTATACAGCTAGAAATTCCTTTAAAACAGAAGTGGTAATTTATAAAAAACACACTAAGCTCTTATTTTACCCAGGAGCCTTCTGCTCTTGTTTTGGAAACTCTTTTCTTAAGGATTGTGAGCCAAATTTTGAAGATCAATTATTACCAATTTATGAAATAAAATTCAACAGTGAAAGTGATCCAATCAAAGAATTGGGAATATTTGAAACCACTGTAATATTTCCTCATATCAATGTTAATTTGAGAATTACTGTTGAATTTGTTGTTATAGAAACTTTCCCTAGTACCCATTCCATATTGGGAATTGAGTATTTCATCATTTATGGCATAGATTTACATAAAACGAAAGTCAGATACTTTACTATTGGTGATAATAAGAATTAGAAACTTTCCTTTCTACCCTTTAAAACACAAGTTTCAGTAAATAAATCATCACCAATAAACTTAAAGTTAGAGAAGTTCAAATCAGAACAAATGAATGAAGCTTAAGTCAGTCTTCATCTTCCTGAAATAACAGAATATGAACTCTCTTCCCTTTTATATGAAAATAAAGAAGCCTTTGAGTCAGATAAATAACCATTGGTGGAAATCATTGGTCATTAATTTGACATTTTTTTAAACATTGACCTTATCCACCGCTCTTAAGAAGGCCTGCATATAAAGAAAGCCTAGAACCAAGAGAAGCCCTTCATTTTCAAATTAAAGAGCTCTTTTCCTTTGGTGTGATAAGAAAATTTGGCCATAATCAAGAGGTAGAAATAGCTACACCTGTCATAGTGGCATGAAATAATGGAAAATAAAGAATTGCTGGGTACTTTAGAGCTCTAAGAACTTAAACTGTCCCAGACATGTATCCCATACCAAAAGTCCGAAGTTCCCTTACTCAAATATCACAAGCAGTATACATCTGAACTATAGATTCCCTGAAAGGATTCCATCAAATTGTAGTGACACCAATAGCAAGGAAATATTTTAGAATTTTTTCCATTGTGGAGAATATGAATAATTAAAGATTCCTTTTGTTATCACAAGTGCACCTTCACACTTCCAAAGAATTATTAATAAAATATTTCCTTAAGAGCTTTCAGAATGATTTTTAATAATTTGTATTTATGAAATTATTGTTTGCTCAAAAATTTGGGAGGAACATATAACAATATCATCCAGAGGTTTGAAAAAAATCCAATCTGTAAACATTAAAATTTCTTCAAATAAATTTCATTTTATATTCAAAGAACTCAAAGACCTAGGACATTTGATATCTGGTCTATCCCTTGGAGTTGACAAAAATAAGGTTTCAGTAGTGCTACTAAAGCCTATGCCTTAGAACAAAAAGGAAATTCATTCATTTCTAGCATTTTCAGGATACTAAAGTAAGCATATTAAAGATTTTTCATCAATAGAAAGACTTTTTTATAAATTGTGTGACAAAGATGCAGTATTTGAGATGACTGTTGATAGATTCAAAGCCCTTGAATCCCTGAGACAAGCCTTAACCACTTCTCCACTTCTACTGATGCCATATTTTTACCCTCCGTCTAAGCTTGACATTGATGCATAAGGCAATGAGAAAGGAGCTGTACTTCATCAAGTCCAGATTATTAATGAAAAACCTGTATAAGGACACATATGTTTTATATCTAGGCAGCTCAAACCTACTGAATCCAGATATGGAGCAAGTCAAATGGAGTGTTTATGTCTTGTTTGGGCCTTGTAAAAGCTTGATTATTGTCTTGAAGGATGTTTTTTTGAAGTTATAACACACTGGACCTTCTGGAAATTACTTTTGAGCATGAAAAAACCCAACAGACATATTCTCATATGGCAAAGAGCCATACAAAGCTATAGAGGTAATATGACCATTGTACACAAAGATGGGAATACTCACAAAATTGGAGATGGACCAGGAAGATTGATTTCCATTACCAAATGAAATTGAAAATCCTGATTATGTACCAGAAGATGCTTACCCACAAATCCCAATAGAAGCAATCAGTGTTACAGACCTAAACACTACCTTCTTTGAGGAAGTGAGGAACATCTCTACTCAACATAAGAATTGTAGAGTCCTATTCCAATTAATTACTAGTGTATCTCAAGATAACTCTTTAATAAATTCCTTCAATGAAACATGGAAAGAATCATATTATGAAGGAAGATTTCATTTACTTTATGGAGCTATCTCCCATAGGACAAAACACACAGGTCTCATGACAGTTGTGGACATGATTTGATCAATCTTGTGTTAAAAGAATTCCATGACAACCCCTGCTCAGGACACCTATCTGAGGACAGAACAAGAAAGAAAATTAAGGCCTTCATATAGTGGTCAATTTGGCAAAACAATGTTTCAGAATATTACAAAATCTGTCACAGATTTCAGAAAGCAAATAAATTAGCTGGAAAAATACTTTGACATATTATCAAAATCCAAGAACCCAGTAAACCCTGGGAGATTGTCATTTGGATTCGGTAGCTGGCCTACCACAAGAAGGTGAAAGAAGATTCAATTCCTGATTAGTGATTGTTGATAGGCTTAGTAAGACTCCAATCTTCTTACCATATCAAAAGGATAATACAGCCATGGATACAGCTCCTATATGGAATATAGTAGTATCTTGGACTGGCATATTAATAAATATTATTAGTGACAGAGAGCCCAAATTTACCTCAGCACTATTTACAAATATTCACCGGATATTTGGGACCAATTTATCATTCTATACAGCTCATCACCCAAAAACTGATTGCCTAGCTGAAAGAATGATCCAAAACTTGGAAGACATATTCATAGGAGTTTGTGAATATTACCTAGAGCTCAAATATTGTGATAAATTAACCCATGATTGTTGTACCCGTCTTCTGCACTTGAACTAACATATCAAACATCTTTTCATGCCAGCACCAATCAAACTTCAGCTATTCTAGAGAAAGGATGGAATCCCACACTACAACAGAATTATTTGAGAAAGTATTTGGTTGTAATAAATCCCACAGCTGCTATAATTAAAGGAATGCTAGAAAAATATAGAAATAATGAAGTAAGATGCATGGAGGACTCATTTGCATATTTCAAAGACAAATGGGACAACTCACATGATATTCTAGACTTCAAGGTACTTGTATCCATCACTAACTTCAATAACATCAACAGAGGATGAAAAAGCTTAAATAAACCTTTGAAGGACCTTTTTTTATCAAATACCCTCATGTATAAAATGCCTTTGAAGTATAATTATCTAAGAAGCTTAGTAATACTCATTCCACATTTCCAGTAAGCTTGATAAAACCTTACAAATCTGGTGATGCTAACAAATTCCCCTTAAGAAATGAAGCTCCCCAGAATATACCTCCTGTTGACTAATCTGGTACTAAGAATATTACAAAAGCTCCCAAAGAGGTGAAATTGAGAACTAAGAAAGTAAGACGATACCTTGCCAGGTTCAGTTACCCAGCTTGTGAAGATGAATGTTTACCAGAGAAAGACATACCTGAATCTACAAAGCTTCTCAGAAGGTTCAGAAAAACTAGAAATAACAATATTACAAAGTAATATTTATTTTATAGGGGGAGGGAATGGAAGCCTTAGAGGTTTTTTTATAAACCTCAAAGACCACAAATAATAAAGTGAACTTATAATTAGAAATAAATAAATCAATTTTTATTATACAAAGAAAATTTAAGCATAAACCAAACTGTAAATACAAAAAATGAAATTATAATCATAATTTAACATTAAAATTATGTTAAAATTTAAGAATGTGAAAATACATTTTTACTTGAAAGAATTAAGCAAAAGTAGATATTTATCAAAGATGTTTAAATTAAAATACTTTTGGGGAAAACATTAATATGAATTATTATAGCTTTTTTTAATAAACAAATTTATGTAAATGTATTCACCATTGGATTCCTCACAAAAAATTAGGTGGGGTCACCTCTGAGTGAAAATTCTGTAGCTCAAGTCTAAATACTCTTGAATTAAGCTTGAAGTATTTTCTGTATGAAAATCTTAAGATCTAAATAAATAAATATTATTTAATTCAAATCAGTTGGGTGTTAACCATCAATTTTTGTGTTAAAATTGAGGTGTTGTGTGTATTTGAGAAGCTATGAGGAATTGAAGTATTATCAATTTAAATATTAAAATGTGCTCATGTATTACATAAGTGTACTTGGATTCGCATTTTTAATCAATGATTACAGTTGTTTACTGTGAAGTTTAAACTGAATTGTATATGTAAATTTTAAGTAGAAGACATAAGAGGAATTGAAGAAAACATTAATTGGAAAGATTATTTTTTTGGAGGAAAAGGAATCTTGGCCCCAAGGGTGCCAGAGTCCCCCAAATTCCTTTCTGACAGGTTTGAGATGTCAGAATTCATGCAGAAGCTCATTACTCTTGGCCTGGAATTGAGTCACAGGGTTTTTAACTCAATGGATGATGAGGTTTTGATACCAACCATGGAATTCCTAACTGTTGCTGAGAGGGTAAACCTACCCTTAAGCTAAAGCAATCTTAGTAAAAAAAATTTTAACTGCTTTTGAGGTCTCTTACACACATTCTGACATGTTTTGAAGGCTTTAAACAAAGTATTACTATAGCAAAGGCTGCTTTAAGGGACTAAAATGGCTAAAGCCAGCCCTTTTTTAGTCTAAACCAGGGTTCAATGATTCCATAATTGGCTTTTCTATTTGCAGTGTGTTTCTAACTACTTATTAGAGTAAGTTGTAAATTTGGAGTAAAGCAATTGGTGGCTATAAAAGAAGGTCTTATTTTCCCCACATTTCTCTTCATGTTAGAACCTTTTTGTTTTATAATTAGCTTAAACACCATCGAAAAAATCAATAAAAGAATGCAACAAACATTTTTAAATAATTTCAAACCTTTTCAACATGTTAAAAAATAATTATAATAATTTTTCCCCTCTGACCACCCCAAAAGTGAATTAAAGCATCTTTCATCACTGTTATCTTTGTCACTTTGTTTCCAAATTCACTCTGGTCACTTTTGGGTTTGTTCTATTTTACATATTATTTTTGGAGACTATTTTCTCATATTAATTTCCTGGAGCCCTTTTCTCAATTAATCCCAATTGAAATTTCTCTTGAAAAAAATTCATTTGTAGCCATAAATATCTCTTGTAGAGTATTTTTGGATAAATACTAACAAATTTAAGAAAAATAACTCTGGCATGTTTTCTCTCAAAAATCTCAAAATTTACCATTTGCAATTAAATTTTACCTTATATAAATTTTGAGGACAGGAAAAGTACTTTATTTTTAATCAAATTTTCATATACACACCTTAAAACAATCATCAAGACCTAAAAAGTGATATATCTTGTTCATCTCTTGAAGAATTGGGATAATTATGGTATATTCTTAAATGGAACATTTCCTTCTCAAGTTATATATATTTTTGAGATGTATTAACTCAGAAATTGGGCTCCTCAGGTATCCATATTAATATCATTATTCAGTGTATGCAGATGGAAGGCTGGTGCACTTTTTGGAGTGACAGGATTACAATTATTGATATTCTCATAGAAAAAACTTTAAGAATATAACCACTATTTACTCTAAATAACACTAATGGTCATACTAATTGGGATACATTTTCTGCAGGAAAGGCTTTACACCCACGTTAGACTCTTGTTGTAAGGTTTCTATCTGAAACTGCTTATAATAGTAACAAAAATCAAGAGTACTATGACTTTCCTCAGTAGAAAATATAATGTAATGAAATATTATAACAAAAAATTGATATAATTATTTGAAAAGGGAAATTTATTATTATTAAATAATTTAATAATAAAAAATATCAGAATAATTATAATAAATTACAATTACTCTATTATTATTATAGTCACTGACATTCATAATAATAATAACTATGAAGCTCCCAATGAGAACATTATACATGGAAAATATTAATATTTAACCACTTTTAGATAATATAAATATTATTTAAGAAAGCAATATCACACAAACTTTGCAGACATACTTCTCATACAAAACTTTTATATGAAAAACCTAATACTAGAGAGATAGATATAGAATGTTAGAGAAAACTTACTTATAATTTTCACTTGATAAAATAAGTTCAAGAACAACAGTTATAATGTTAAATAATGTTTATAATTTAAAAACATGTCAAGAATCAATATTTTAAAAGTGAAAAAAAAATTTATAATAAAATAAGATTTAAACTTTTTTAAGAGGAATTTGTGTCTTCAAAGATATTTTAAGACAATAATTTTATATAATAAAACTTATTATTGGTGATTACAACAATAATATCAATTCTATTATTTGAATTATTAAATTTATAATTCATATAAAATAAAAGACTTAAGAAATGCTTTTCATAATAATATTTCATATTTAATAAAACTTTCCCTGTTTAAAATGTCTAATATGACTGATTGAATGATGATGATGGACAAAAACAGTGATCTAAATGTTCTTTTTATGCCCGAATAGCAGCTCTCATGATTTATAATAGATTTAGAGGGCGTTCTCTGGTCAAAATTGAAAAACCATGCTCAAAAATAAGGTTATTAAATTAAGTTAGCTTATTTTTCATTCCAATTCAGAGTTACCAGGGTTATTGTTAACACCAAGAAACTTTAATCCTCTTTTGGAATAAGTATTCTAAGCTTATCACTATTAAGCTCTGTCAAATGAAAACTTAAAAATAAAGTTTCAAGTAAAATTCTCTTGAACCAGATTTTTAATTAATTTTTGAAGAAATCTTGATTTTCTCTAAGAATAATAAAAAGTTCAATTTCAAGGCTAATTACCAATCAATCCTTTTGAAAAAATATAATTCAAATTTAATTTATAAACAGAAAACATTGAATTGTAAGCTGTGTGAAAGCTTCAAGCAAATCCATTAAGAATTGTATTTTTAATCAATTTTTGATGTTATTGCTATTTTTCCACATGAAAAATCAATACACACCAAAACTCAACTTTTGATAAGATTTTAACACTTATAGCTTTAAATTTTAAGCTTACTTAAGCTTTGAAAGTTCTTGAAACCATGATTACAAGCTTTCAGATTGGTATTTACCCTTTGGCAGCTTCTAATTCCTGTCCAAATTGGGATGAGACTAGTTCAAACTTTGATTTTTGAGCAAATTCTAATATTAAAGCTTAAATAAGCTTTAAAATCCTCCAATACAAGTGGAAAAGCCCAATGGAGTACTTGCAGATCCCAAACGTTGGGTACCCTGGCTCTATTTAACTTCTTTCCTTTATCCCACCTTTCTGCATGGACTTCACCCTTTTATTTATTTAAAGCCATAATATGGCCTTCAATAAGTTTAAATTGAGCTCACACAGGATTTCAATCCTGTATGACAGATCCTCAGCCAATTCATTAAATATACACAACACCTCAATTTTGACTAACATTTTGGTAAGTATGCATAAAACTTATGCAACTTCAAATTTAAGCTTAATTAAGCTTAAATTTAACAATTTGAAAAAATGTTAAAAAAATTGCAAATTTACTGTGAGATTATTAAATCTTCTAATAATATAAGGAATATCCATTTTTGGGTATAACACCCTATGGGTATACCCTAGATTATTTTTGGTGTAGAATGCAAAAGTGTCATAATAATAATACCTTTTTTATCCAAAATAAAGATATAATTATTTTTTGTTATTCTTTATTTCTAATTCACTTGGTAATTCTGTTTAAGACTTACTCTACTGTATAAAAAGCTATCTGTGGCCTTTATTCTTATAAAAAACTAAGTTCTGCAATCACAAAAGTGCTTTATTATCAAAGAATTGTATGAAAGTGTTTCTAGTCATGTTAAATATGTGAATTTCATGAAGATTCATAAACTAACTAACCTTAGAATTTAGCAGAAATTCACAAGAATCAATCATTCCTTTTGCGGAAATGTAAGGGTTGGTAATTTTATATTTCACCTGGTAGAATTCTAAAGTAATTATGTGCATTAAATTCTTCAAAACCTAGGGATTTGATTCTGGGCTCCAGGCCTTGAGGAACATCTATATACTCAATATAATCAAGCTTTCTAGAAAAAAGCTTTTATAAAATGTAAGAAGACTTCCAGTGGTGGAATGTGTAGATATCAAAGAGCTTGGTTATATTACTGAGATGATCTACCTCTAATTAAAGCTGAATAAAACAGTTTTTTTTATTATCCAATGGCTGAAGTTGATATGTTTGATGCTAAATAGCGTGAGAAGACACTTAATGATAAGGAAAAAGCACTTTTCAGAAAATAATGCAGATAACAGGTAGTTATTTTGAGAAAATTCAGTTGGAATTATTCTAAGATTATAAGCTATTAAAATAAAAGTAACTTCATAATATACTGTAAAAGATCTTAGTAGAAAACAACTTATATAATATATGCTTAAAGCTATTGATATTTCTGAATGCTTACAGAGATAAAATGTTAATAAAATATCAGAAGTATTTTCCGTAAAATGTGCATTATTACCAATAGAGGTTGAATTTGGTCCTTTTAAGCTTATGTAAGAATATGAAGCAAGCCAATAAACTCCACAGTTCCAACCAGAGAATATATTTTCAAAAGTTGTAAATATCAACTCGTAATTCCAGTTTCTTTATGCCCCAAAGCAGCACAATAATTAATATTATGCAGATCCATTCTTGGCTGCACAGACAAGAATAGTTTCATTTCTTCAAGCTGAAAATATTTTATAAATTTGAAAGCTTAATGAATATTAGAAAATCAGCTATACCACTTTTGATATAACGTACTGGCATTCAGTGACTGAACTTTAAAGCTTTTAACATTAAGCTTCTCATAGTAGTTCTGAGGAAGATAGTGATTAATAAAGTTAAAAGGAGTTCTCAACTCGTGATTTTATTAAGCTTGAAGATATTAATGATAATGATGATTATCAGGAGACAAAAAACAAATAGCAAGAGGAGATTTATACTTGTTCAAAATGAAAATGTACCCTTTTTTGATGAATAAATGAAGTATTATTTACAAGAAAGAAATACAACTCATGAAAGATATTCATATGGTGATAAAATTTGACCAAAAGTGTAGGAATAACTTCTTGCTTATATTTTCATAAAAAGAAGAGATTTTGCTTAATAATTTAGATTCATTAGGTAAACAAATATTCATGAGATAATAATTTGGTGTTGAGAATGTTAATTTTGATAGAAATATTATTATTCTGGTTGAACCAGATTTCCATAAATTTCCATACATGTTTGACATATTATTGTCTTGATGATGATTCTTAGTTTAACTTGTAATATCAATTTATTCAGATAGTTCTTTAAGTATTGAGGTTCTTCACTATATTGATATTAATTTTGAGTTTTGACTGGTACAGTTATGCTTTAAGCATGAGTTATTTTTGACAAAAGACATAAATAAATTTCAAATATTACTTGGATCCTTCATTTCCAAGCAATCAAGCTAATACTTTCTTGTAAATATTCAATATTCTCTTTCATTGTATTTTTAGCTTCTTTCAAATAGTAAGGCACTTCAAACATGCTAGTGTTTCTTTTTTTGTAAACAATTTTTTTTCTAGCAAACAATTTTGAGTCAAAACTGATAAGAATGTTTCGTTTTGAAAATTTAGAGGTTGGTTTTCAGGGATAATACATCACTTTCCTTGTTGATAAGGTTGCATCTTTCATATTCAAAAGCGAGGTTTGATTTACATTGAAAGATCCGCTTAAAAAGATAAAAAATTGGTACATTGAGATGAAATTGAGTAGATGTCCTGGAAAAAGCTTGACTGAAACTTTACTCAATCAAGATATTTTTTATATAATTATTGAGGTGAATCCTTTTATTATTTTTGCCACCATTTCATCAAGAACTTTGTATTATACAAAGCTACTTCTATTTAATTTTTATGAACCAACCTTCCTAACTATGGTTCTAACATGCAAAAACAAGCTGTGTATAAACTGCTCTTGAGAAGATACAAATAATAATTGTAAAGGTGGATGAAACTTTCCGTGGTCACTAAACTTAAGTATTTTTTTCTTAATTCCAAACGACCTCACGGAATTAATTTCTGATTTCAGTATGGAAGGATATTATTTGAAGAATAATTTGTATAAAACACCAGTTCTCCTTAAAATGAGACCATCATGTTTGAAGAGAGCTCAAATAGAAAAACTTGACGATGCTTTAGTATTTATTATGGCTACTATTGGAAAGAAAAAAGAGTTAGGTAATTTTTCTTAATAATTAACCCTATAAGGAGAAAATTCATTGGTACTTCTAAACACAGGTCAAAAGCTCTAGTGCTTGAAGGAAGCTCAAAAAATGATAGGAGTTTCCTCCAAAGTGGCGGCTTGATCACACCTATTTTTGCGCACATTGATGCTACCTTAAGGAGTGGCTACACGACAAAAAAGATCTGGCCAATGCACTGCTGTTTGATTACTTAGCTATCAAAACTATGGCAGTTACTGTTAGGCACTTATCGACTTGCAAGTATGGAGGCACGGACAGGATGAAAGGGGGCCTCTACTCACGGCACCCGAATAGATAGTGGCCCTAGTCATTACTAACCATTATCGCAAAAGCACCCAAATGACATCTTTGGTTGGTACAGTAGATGGTTGAGAAGTGGGAAAAAGCTCAAATAGACTCAACAAAACCTAAACCTGTCTTATGGGCTTTGAATTTCCCCTGGGAAAAAACCAATGAGTTACTATTTCTCGCCACTTTTTGGGTTAAGGGGAGTTGCAGGCTGTATTTAGATGGAGAGGTTCTCACCGTAAGTACTTGGGTGAAATGGGTTGAGTTGGCTATAATATGGTATAATGTGTAGTAATTATCGCCGAATCCAAGAGTGGAAAAACTTGAATTGGTATCACAACTGCGCCATTTGTTGCCATATGGTATCACTTCGTGCAAGAATGATGGAAAGTATTGGGTCCCATTACCTCATTATATGTTTCAAAGAGCCGATTCGCCGCCAACCGGCCATTTTTGCCGATTTTTTCGTATTTATTTGAACTACACTGTTTTTTGAAGGTGTTTCCGGCTTCTGGTAATAATGTTAAACAAGCTGAGTAGCAGAAAGCTACCTCAAGTTACAGAATTTGACGCAGTTTTAGAATCAGATATACTGCTGCGAAAAATGTGTTTCATACCCTCCAAACCACAGCAGATGCTATGGAGAAGATATGCTTAACGCTTCAGTATGATGTTTCTTGTCTGCCCACCAGTAATACTGAAAGACAAGTGTTACCAATCATGAGTTAGTTTTATCTTCCATCCCTGGGCGTATTCCTTTGTTACTTTGAGGCCGCCTATTTGTCCATCGGACACTTTTTCCTCGAGGATCAAGCTCATAATCCACAAGGATGAAGATTATCGTACAGCTTTCAGTTGGCTGGCCAGCATTCTTGGTTTCCCTTGCGTTATCCTCGATTTATGCAAAGGAGCGATCATTAGCCCTTAACTCACAGAAGTCATCCCAAAACAAAACTGAGCACTCGTTTCCAAAAGGTAAGTGAGCATAAATATTAATTATCCAAATCTTTCTTCCCATCCCATGTGCAAGTTTTCCGCTCAAAACAACCAAATACCACAAGTTGCGAGTTTTTGAAGGTTTCCAATCTTTTTGCTCTTAGGAATCGATCAAGACCCGTGCTTGAAAGTTCCGTTGCGGCCACAGCTGTGGTCTTCGCTGAAGATGAATACCTACCTTGACGAGTACCCTTGGGGATCAGAGCTGAATTTGGAGGTAAGCTCACCTCACCCCTGTATGGTTTGCACAAGCACGCATGACGCAAGGGCAAACTTTTTCTACATTTTTGAGACACTTTCGCTCAATCTATTCCTACGTGGAGTTTGCTTTCCCCCCAGGATTACGCTAGGCATGTCGGTGCAACTAATTTTTTTGTGGGTGTTGGTGAACATCCACACCCTGGCCAGGTTGGTGAAAAAATCAACACCATCTTAATCCTAACAAACCGCAATGCTGATTCTTGGAGAATTTTGAAAACCGGGGTAATTTCAGCTATGCGAATCAGTAAAAGGGCGGGATTGGTACGCCTTGGTCGCCGCGCAAAATTGGAATTCATTCGTCAATTCTTTGTATGATTCTGTCGGTTACGCGTGAGTCTTGGAATTTTTCATTTCGTTTGATTTCCTCGATATAGCTGCCAAAATTTTAATCCTTGATTCTACAATTTTCGCATAATGAAATGTTTCTGTGCCTGTGTGTTTTTTGTCACAAAACAAATCTCTACTTCTTTCTCACTTATATATCCAAATAAAAAAACTGAAAAATTTCCCCATTGTTCATTGTATTCCCTATTCTAGCTTTGGTGTCATGTCAGGTGAGACGAAACAATTCTCTCTTAGTCCCTTTTCCCATCTATATTGCTGAGCTGACGTTTGCCTCGAAACCCATAAACTTGTAGGAGTTGTGCCTCAAATGGTGAGTCGGGCTTGCCACCTCTTACCGGTAACGAAGCGATAAAACTCATTCCAACCCGTCTTAATATTTAACTTCTTCTATCATAAGCTGATTGATTTTGAGAAAGATCCAACAATGTTCTATAAACATACAGTTAGGGGCTTTTTGAGATCCTCCCTAAGGCCTTCCACAACTGCTCACTGCTTCAATCAATTTAGGCATCTTACATTGGTCTTATGACTACTTGGGTGTCGTCTTTTCCGGGATGTATGTTTAGTACCTGGGGTCCCATTACCAGTGGCATGTTTAGCTCCCTAGGAGATATAGCTTGGAACTCGCTTGTTGGCGTTATGTATGTTTCTACATCGCTGGCTTATATAAATGCTGTATTATTGGTGGGGGGTGGAGAAGACAGATTTACCAGGGTACAGTCAAATTGGCGCATTAGAGGTGCCCACTATTATCACAAACTCTATACTCATCTTGTGCGGCGTGACTTTATGTTCTTCACTCAGGCTTCAGGAGTTGCGAAAATGCTCGCAGAAGCTCAAAAAGGAATCCAATCAACAATTTGTAATATAACGCGAAGTATCGTGAATTCTCCAATTAATCAGCGCACTGGTCTGGCAGGAATAAACCCAGATGGGATCTTTTTGAATGAGGTTCCCTCCAATTTTCAAAACAATTTGCAAAGAGAGTTCGAACTAGCCATGAAACTGAAAACATTGGCTAAATTTTGGAGAGTGCAGGTGCGCAACAGCAAAAGCTTCAAGACCTTGAAATGTTGAGAAATTCCCAATTGTTGTAGCTGATTTCCCATGGTCCATGTCACATTTTGAACTTCCAGAATGCATTCATTGTTAGAGGTAGTGTGAGTTACATGAGTCTGCTCACATTGCTTCCACTTGTCTAATTCAGCGGGTAACATATTTTTCGCAGGACCCTTGTGTCCAATCAGGCCCCAACGGTGCTTTTTCCCGTGAGGACATGCTCTCGTATTGCGGAGACGACAACATGTGAGTAGTTTGTAGTTTTCATACGGTTTTCAGGAAAACTTGGGTTTGGGACTGACTCCTAGCACAATGCTTCATGATTGATATTAGCATGATGAATATTGTCAGAGCAGAAAAACACGGAAACGGCTTTGATCCAACAATTTACAACGCTCAGCTTCTAGAAACTAAGTATGGCTATTCAGCTGAGTTTCTGACCACTTCAGCTTGGAAGTGCCAATCAAAGTACGGCGTTTTTGAGTATGATGCCTGTATCCTGTCCAATAGGTAATCTCTTATTCTTCAAACAACGGAAACTAGGTAGACATTTAGCTACAATCCGTAGAAAGACTGACAACGCAAAATTCTCCTTTGTATTCCGTTAGAACAAGTACGCAATTTACCCTTTCAGAATTAAGCAAGGCGGGTGATTGCTATTTTAGCATACCAGTATGTGATCTCACCAAACCAGGTAGATCTTTTTTTTCAATATCAAACAAAGTTCAAGTGCCTCATTCCATTGGGAAATGTCGAAATTACATTCCTATTGAGGAAATTTGAAAGAGGCTGAGAGACTAATAACTGCTTCTCCTCTAACATCAGAGTTACAAGCTCTTAGGAATAAAAAAAGTTTCTCAATCACCAAAATTTGCCGCGAAGTCGGAGGATTACCTATATAATCATCACTCAATTTGAAACAAAATCTGTATTGAAGGACATTTTGATGAAAGAGGCATTTTAACGCACAATTCTAGCTTTTCATGCCTTCATTTTCATTTTCATGAATACCCTCAGTTAAGGGAATGTGTTATTTCCTGTCTTCCCAATAATCCAAAAGCTAGAAAACTGTGTGGATATTTGTTTTTCCCTATGCGCATCTTTATAAAACTGAAATATTTTTTGCAAAGATTTATCCACACATACATATTTTCATTAGAGTACAGAAAAAGTTATATTAAGTAAAAAAAACTTGTCCATTGAAATCATTGTATTTTCTAAGACTGAAAGAACATGTACGAAATTGAAACCAAAAAAATTGGGTGTTATTTTTAATAACAAACGGCAATAATTGAATAGAAAAATATTATTTTCAAAGATTGATGAGCATTTTCATTTTGAGGTGTTGTGCTTTTCAAGATTTGATGAATTCTTGGTTCCACTGCAAGAATTAGTGGAAAGGTATATTTTTTCTATAGATGAGATCATTAAAATTATTCTATGATAAATAATATAAACAGCTAATATTCAAGCTTGTTTGGATATGATGATATTTTTCATCACCATGTGTAAGGGCCATCATCAATTAATTCTTTGGGTTCATGACAAATAACCTATATATATATTTAGGGTATTGGTAAAAACACATAAGCAAATTGGTAAAAACACGTAATTTTATGGTAAAAACACATAAGGGATGGTTTTTAAATGAAATATGGCTATTTATGGCATTTATGATGCCATTAATGCCATTTTTGGCATTAAAAATTCCATTTATGGCATTAACAGTGCCATTAATGGCATTATCAATGAAATATTTCTGATGCCATTAATGCCATTTATGGAATCAACAATGGCATAAATGACATGAACAGTGCCGTAAATGGTATTAACAATGCCGTAAATGGCATTAACAATGCCATAAATGGCATTAACAATGCCATAAATGGCATTAACAATGCCATAAATGGCATTAACAATGCCATAAATGGCATTAACAATGCCATAAATGGCATTAACAATGCCATAAATGGCATTAACAGTGCCATAAATGGCATGAACAATTCCATTAATGGCATTAACAATGCCATAAATGGCATTAACAATGCGATCAATGGCATTAACAGTGCCATTAATGGCATTATCAATGAAATATTATTGATGCCATTAATGCCATTTATGGCATCAAAAATGCAACATTTCCGATGCCATTAATGCCATAAATGGCATTATCAATGCAATAAATGGCATAATGCCATTTACGTAACACCATAAATGGCATTGTTAATTCCATTTATGTAATGCCACAAATGGAATTTTTGATGCCATTTATGTTATAGGTAAGGCCAATGTTAAGGCCATTCATGCCATTTTTAAGGCCATTTATGGCATTGTCAGGGCCATTAAATTCAATTTATAGCTTTGCTGTAATGCCATTTATGCCAATTTTCTGGCCATAAATGGCATCTGTATGTCATTCTTGATGCCATTTATGGCATTATTATGTCATTAGTGATGCCATTTATGGCACTTTTGATGTGATAAATGGCACTGTTAATGCCAAAAATCAAATTTCAACTTCCACTCATCATAAATTAAATTTTGAATTCAATTTATGTCATAAATGGCATTTTCAATTTAATTACAAACATGAACAAAAAAACATAAAAAAACATGGATTTTTGGGCCTACAAATGTTCTTGCAAAAAAAATACCAAAATGTTGGGCTTCTGGCTTATTATTCTCAACATTCTCACCTTCATTTTAAAAAAAATATTGAAATTCATAAGTGAGAACATTTTTAATGAATTTTTTCAAAAAAATGGGCCATTTTACCAAATTGCCCAAAATAGAAAAATTGGGCAAAAAAAAAAATTGAAAAAATTTGGGGACCTTCACATCCCATGTCAGAAAACATATGGCAAAAAAAAATTTTAAAAATTCTCAAAAATGAGCCTGAGGAATTTTTATAAAAAAATTAGGTTACTTATGTGTTTTTACCATAAAATTACGTGTTTTGGCCATAATTTGGTAAAAACACATAAGGGCTTATGTGTTTTTACTAAAAGCTTATGTGTGTTTACCAACACCCTATATTTATTATGAATATCAAAACAATAAGCTCCATTAATCAAGTTATATTAAAATGAATTTTTACTGTCAATCACCTTAAAATGGATTCACCTGCCTATATGTTGATTTAGAACACTTCTGGGTTGAACCTAGGTTGAACTCAGGCTGTAAAATTAGCCAAACCTGGTGTTTTTCATTGGCAAGGTCTAGAATAATAATATACACACATCAAATTCATGCATATTTAATTTTTGTAACTCAGTAAGAGAGAGCTCCAAAATTGAGCTATTTGTATACTTGATTTCTAATCTTATTGATTTTCTTCTGTTTGCATTTTCATTGGAAGAATCTCTGCCATATATCGATATGATACGCAAGCTTTTCTAGATGAGCTAAAAATCCAGACCCATTCATCAAATTATTCTGGGGATAAACCATACAGATATATATATCAGAGATTTAACAAATCACTAATAATATGTTAATTTTTTTGTAGTTACAAGAAATTTTTAGAAATAAAATACAGTTCCTTAAATAAGAAAGTATTAATTAGTTATCTCATAAATATTATAAAAATATTTTTTCAAGTTTTCAATTTTGAAAATCAAAATGAACTCTCACTTCTATTACTTTAAGATTGATTATTTTATCCTTTCTAAAATTCATTTCAGCTAAAAAATATTAAAGGGTTTCTTATTCATTGATTTAACAATAAACACATCATTAGACAATAATTTTTATAAAAAAATTAAACTATTCAGAAGAATCAATAATATCAAAATTTAAGCTTATGAAAACTAATTTTTATGTATTATTTGTAATATTTCCTTATTTATTAGGAAAGAATTTCTATTTTTATCAATAAATTTTAATTTTGAAAGATTCTACTGAGTAAAATTTTCTGAAATTCTATTCCCCAAAGCTTAGGAATTTTTAATGTTTTAGTTTAAGGATTATCTGAATGTCTCTTCAAAAAAAATAAATCCACCATTTAAGCTCTCAATAATTATAAATAATTCTTGAGCAGCTTTAATCAATTTTTAATAGCAGGTAATGCCTTTCACAAATTTCTAAATTAAAACTAATTTGAAGTTTTTTATTTTTTCAATAGAATAAAAAAAAGTTAGTTTTATTTGAGAAGGGAGGAAAAAGATATTATAGAAAGGTCTTATGGTTTAAAAATACAAAAAATTTAGGTCATACACAATAAAGATATAACATATGAATGAAATTAAGGAAAATTATTTTTAAAGAACAAACTTTAGTCATGGTTAAAATATTCAACTAGTATCGAAATTTTTGAAAACTACATTTGAATATCAAGCTTTTATGGAAGAACTATTCTGAGAAATAATGTTATCTTTTTCTGTTTTCAATTTGAATTGACTGTTTTCTCTCAAGTCCCTTGAAATTTGAGTATTTCGAGGATTTATTATGAACTCCACTGAAATGAAATATATATTAATTTTGAAGAAATACCATTAAATTTTTCCTCCTTTTGATTTTTTTCCAAAATGAATGATACATAAATGGGGTTTTGATAGGTTTCAGTTTAAAATTAAATTAATGGCTATTTTTGAAAAATATAATTTTTAGTTTCAATACTACTCAGTAGTACTCATTTATTTATTTGCGTAAATAGTCTGGGCTCAATTTTTTACTCAATTAAGAATAGTCAATGTAAAAAAAATGAATTTCAACCTATCTTGACTGGAGCTTACAGAAAAAGTATTGCAGTTCTTGAAAACAAATATATACAAATGATATCTAGGAAGACTTGATGTATGGAATTTTCCTTTGAGAAATCCTTTATTTCAAGAAATATTTGAGTTTATCTTTATAATCTTCAGGATGACTAGATAATATATTATTTAAAAGACTATTATTCTGAGTTTGACCCAAAATAAGATGTTTAAAACAGTTTAATTAAGGGTTTTTACCGTTTCTAATGATGGTGAATGCTTCTGAAAACACGGGGTTCAGTAATTATCAATTGATTGGCTATAATAAGTACTAAAAATGAATTTTTAAAGCTAAAATGATTATTTTACAAGTGTAATGTTGTTCTTCACAATAGTACTATGTAGGAGCTCAAGAGAAGGATGAGGATTCCTCTTTGGTGCAGAGGAAGGGAGTTTTTAACCTGAAAAATTTGTGGAGGGTGAATTTTCACCCTGGCACATAGGAGGAGTAAAAACTTTCACTTCAGAGGATGGTATCATGGCTTCTACAGCCCTTTATAATGTGTATTGGGCTCATATGTGGTTTTGAAACCACATCCAGTCACCTTTTCCAAATACAGGGTTAAAAGTGTGGCCTAGGGTCCTCATAGGTGTGTTCTTACAGGTCAGAAACTTAGAAATCTGTACAGAACCTGTAAATGTACTCCATATTAGTCATATTATCAGTTACTGGAGTGTAAACACGCTTTTTTTGGCTTGGACCCCTTTTATTAAATGGTAAGGGAGACTATCCCCCAATATTGAGATTTTGACTTGAAAGCTGCAATAGCTTTGTCAGTTTTGAAGACAGAAGTTTCTAAAGTGTCTCATTTTGTAGCCCTTTATTATCTCTAAACAATTGTGACTCATTTCATATGTCTAACATTGAGTATGGAAAATCTATATAGCTTTCAATTTACATTATTGGAATTTTTGGTTTTTGATGAATCCTGTATAAAGTTATTATCCTCAATCACCTTTTTTCTAGAGGTGATACAAGTTTATGAAGGGTCCAATTAGAAATATCAGATTTTTATCTTTTTAGAAAAACCATACTTGAGGTATCCCACACCAAAACTGTAGAAGGTAGATGAGAGGTGAATATTTTATTCACAATCATTTGGCCTATGATTGGATCTAACTTCTATAAGTTTGATTCTAGCCCAATTTGGGTAATACCATTGGATAGCCCAATTTTGGAGATTAAATTTGAAACCCCATTTGATGAGTTTATTCCCATTCCCCTATATTTTAGATGAGAGGTTAGAATAAAGGTTTATTCTGAGTTCTGTCTTTGAGCTGGAGTAAATTTTTTATTACTTTATTCCACTTTGAGCTATTGTGAGTCAGGTTACTCTTGGTGAAAACTTTTCTATACTATTGGTTTATGGTATTTTAATGTAATGCTTGTGCTCTAGTTTTTAGTAACAGGATGAAAATCATGGTTAATTGGAATGTTCTTTATGCGTTTATCTCTCAGAAAATTACTCATATAATTAATTTATATATTTTGGAAACTCAATCAAGAATGGTTTAAGGAAATGATTATTCAATAAATACTTTGTTGGGTAATGTGAAGAAAATCATGCCAATCTCTTGTTGTAACTCAATGGAAACAAACAAATTCTGGTTCTAGATATATATAGAATCAAATTCTAAGATCCATGTAGTTTATTTTGAGATAATTTTCTTTCAAAACACCCTTATATCATAAAAGCTCCCAGAATTGATTTTTGAACAGGCACAAGTATTAATTTTTGATTCAAAAAAAGCTTTTGTAAAAAATAACAAAAACTATATTTCTTTTCCAAACTTTATATCTGATGAAGAAAATTGTTTATCCTGTAATAAACCCCCTTCTTAAATTCATAAAACTCCCTTTTGACTCCTGAAGTACTTGTCTGCAGATTTTTTCAGATAGATTGAAGAAATCTTTAATATTTTATTCATAATGAGACATATAATGAAAAAACAATTATATTACTCAGTTCTACAAAAAAGAATCACTTTCTTTCTCAATGAAATCTGAAATGAAGAAGCTATTATATAGAAAATTTCCTTTTTAAGTGAGATCATTTCAGTTCTTATTTTGTTATTCAAAGTTTATGAAAATTTAATTAACTTGGATAGTTTTAGAAATTTTTCTTGACATGATACTATGAATTTTCATATTTCAAGTAAGAATAGCATGAGACTTAGCTGAAAAAAACCCTGTGAAGCAACAATAATTTTATTTCTTATGAGCTACTGAGACTTGCCAGGAAATTTTAAAGATACTTGAAATATTTTCTAAAATTGTACAAATAGTGAAATTGAGTTAAAATGGTTCTGCCTATTGTAATTCTTGATGTCTGTCAAGAATTACAGCCTTAAGCATTATTTTCTTTGTATTTTCTTAATATAATTCAAATTTTGGATAAAAAACTATGGCTTTTCAAAAGAAAATGAAATTCCAAACTATACAAATATATGTATATATATATAACATTTCTGAGAAAAATTGGTTTTATAATTTTTCAATTTCCTTAAAAGAAATGTACAAAGAATTTTGTTTTTTGAAATGACTTGTTTAGTTTTGGTTTTATTGAAAAACATTTGAATTTTAGATTTATTTTTGAACAATATTGAACAATTTTTCTAGGTGAAAATCTTTTTTACAATTTAAAGTAAAAAAGAAAGCTAAATTTATTTAAAAAAGGCTTTCCCCAAAAAAATATCTTTCCAAAAAACTAAGAAAATTAGAAATTAAATCTCAAAAAAATAAGAAGAAGAATTTTTAAAAAACCTCTTTGAAAAGAAAATTCAATGCCAAAATTTTCTTTGGAAAGATTCTTTATCATAACTTTGTGAATTGATTTCTAGAAAGAGAAATTTTAGAAAATTGTTAACATTAACAGAAGAACACAATAAAAGAAAGAAGAAAAAAAATACAAATGAAAAAAAGTGTTCTAAAATTTATTTAAAATCAACCTGATGTGAAGTAGAATTAGATCCAAATATAAAGAAGAGAAAGAAAAAAATTCCAATTAAAAATGGAACACTCCAAAAAGACAAGTACAAATAGTAAAATCAAACCAAGTTAAATGCAAATTCAGAATAAAGCAGTAAAACATATGGCATGAAAATTAAATGAATTTTATTAAGAAGGAATTTGAATATTCTTCTGTGATTTATGTTTAATTTTGACAGTCCCCTATTATTAATGAATGAATTTCTTTTGATTAGAAATTGTTATTATTTCTTTTGTTTTCTGGAAAAAAAATTAAAAAATGTTTTTAACTTAATTTTTAAATGCACAAGAGGCGTGAGAGCTTTTTTTACATCAAAAAAATCCATATAAGTGATTTGAAAGCTCAAGAAGAACATTAAGATAGATATTTGACCCTTTTTCATCGCCATTGGAATAAATTAAACTTTTCTCTTTTCCCTGAAGGAATTTTTTTTCCTTGGAGGGGAATGATCAAATTATTTAAAGAACTTTTATTTAAAAAATTTTAAGTTAATAATCTCTCCAGCTTTCAAGGGAAATTAATACAAGTAACCTGAGTTGATGGCAACTTTGAAAGAAATTGATCATGGGTGTTGGTAAACCCATGTAAGCAATTTGGAAAAAACACGTAAGCCCTTACATGTTTTTGCCATAAATTGGTAGAAACATGTAGGTTTTTGGTAAAAAAACATAAGGTGTGTTTTTTGATTGAAATATAGCTATTTATGGAATTTTTGATGTCATTTATGGCATTTTTGATGCTATTTATGGCATTTTTGATTCCATTAATGGCATTTTTGATGTCATTTATGGCATTTTTGATGTCATTTATGGCATTTTTGATGCCATTAATGGCATCTTCATGTTACCTTTTATGGCATTTATTGAAATTTCAACTCTATAAATGGCATTATTATGTTACTGTTGATGCCATAATGTCACAGGGGCCCTTGGTGAAAATAAGAGTGGCCTAGCACTCAGGAATCAAGAAATAACTTGGAGGGCTCCAAAAGAATAAATAAATAAAACAAGAGTATATTTCTTTAAGGGGAAAGGAAAGCAATACAAGATATGCCAAAATAAGAAGGAAGCCAAAGGCCAAAGAGCCAACCAAATGAATCCTAAATTCACTGCTTCAACCCTCCAGAAAGAACAATGGAATTAGTAAAGGATATGACCACCAATATCCACTGAAAGGCAAAGAAAAATGTGCAAATGACTTACTTAATATTATCAGTATTTACTTTAATAATGAAAAAGAAAATAAGGATAAAAATAAATCCAATATATTAATTAACTGGAGAAAAAGTCCCCAGGAAAGAAAAAGTGGCCAGTATATGTAAAAAGCTGAAAGACTGATCTTTGAGAGTTGATCACCCAGCTGTATTTACTTATTTGGGTCAATACAGAACTGGCCATCTTGAGAATTAAATTGTGACTGAATTCCCACAGTGGAATATGAATTTGCCCAAAAGAGCCAAGGCCATACAGGTTGCTTGGGTACAGCCTGTATGGACCAATTGAGTTGTCCAAGGGGTACTGAAGTGCTTGACTCCTTGACAACTGATTTAATGATTGATAACCTTTTGAAATTACCCCTTGAATAGCCCTGAAATAAAAATAACAACCATACTCCTGCAGGGCCAGGTGGTTGGGGTCCTAGAATTGTCTTCTGGTAGCCGTCATGGATTACAAGACTGAATGGCTGAAAAAGTCTTCCTTTGAAATGGGTGATGGATTTGGGGACTGGAGTTTAAATGAAATAATTGGGTCCTGGAAACATCACCATTGGATTGCTGAGGAAAAATGGTGCATAATGGTATATTATACCATATATACATCACACCTGGATGCTTTGGTACAGGGTCCATGAATGAAGGAAAAGTATTCCCCTGAATTGAGGGGGAAGCCTTGCTGGACCTGAGCTGGTGGCCCCTGGTGGTTTCCAGAGGCTATGTTTTGAAAATGAGGTCCATGGTTGATTGTGGCCAACTTGGGATCCTGGGGTCCTTTTGGGCCAATTGATTGCTCCCTTGGCCCCTTTTGGCCTCATTGGATTTAGGCCAAAAGGGGCCTAAGGGTCCCATAGAGGGCCTAAATGGCCCAAAAAGGCCATTTAGGCCATAGACCCCCTAATCAAAGGGGGTGGGCCAAAAGCCCTGGAGATGGCTAGAGGGGTCAGAGGCCCCTGGAAGGCAGAATGACTGCCCCAGGCCCAAAACAAGGATATCGGCCTGGGGGTTGATGAGGTGGAGAATTGGTCAAGGAGGCCAATGAATACAGGATATGGTCTGAGGCCATCAGTGGCCAGTGAAAGTGGATATTGCCCAATGGCCATTAAACACCAACAAGGGCCAATTGACCATAATTTGGGGTCAGGCTAGATTCTCCATAAAACCCCATTGGGGGGGTTGTAACATGTGGTTGTGACACATGAATGGAGCTTTTGAAACAACTCATGGCACTGTTGATGCCATAAATGGAATAGTTATTCTGTTTTCAATTCCATAAATGTCATTTTAATTCTGTTTTTGATGACATTCATGCAAATGCATATAATTCCATAAATGGTATAAATGTCACTGTTAATGCAATTTATGGACTTGTTATGGAAATGTGTATGTTATTTATGGCATTATTATTTCATTTGTGATGCCATTTATGGCACTGTTAATTCCATAAATGAAATTAAAACATCCACTAATTCCATAAATTACATTTTTAATTGAATTTATATCATAAATGAAATTTTCAATACACTTACAAGCATGAAAAAAAACATAAAAAAGGACTTTTTGGGCCTACAATTGTCCCAGCCAAAAACTCCCAACATTTTGGGCTTCTGGGTTTTGATTCTTCAGTTTCTTTCCTTCATCTCAAAAGAAAATATGGAAATTAATAAGTGGGAACATTTTAAATGAGATTTTTCAAAAAAATAGGCCATTTTGACAAATTGGACAAATTGGAGATATTGGGGAAAAAATTGAAAAAATTTGGGGATCTTCAAATCCCATGTTGGAAAAAAATATGGCAAAAAAAAGTATAAAAATTCTCAAAACTAAGCCTGAGGAATTTTCTTTGAAAAATAGGCTAATCAAATGTTTTTACTAAAATCTCATGTGTGTTTACCCACAACCTTGATTATTTTTTTGATTTTTGAAGCTTTTAATTTTTTATTTCACAAAAGATCAAAGATATTGAAGTTCTTATTTGTTTATAGATAGAATAACTTCAAAAATTATATATATATGGATTTTCCCCTACATCTTAATTTTCCTTGATGGATTATAAAAATACTGAGTCATTTTAAGTTAATTAATGTAAAGGAAACAATTAGTATTAGTAAGTAACCCCTTCAAATTTAGCAATTATTCAAGTCATTGGACCTAATAATGTAATGGCTCTTCAATACGTATTTACTAGATTAAATACTTCGGAATAGAAACTAAATTAAGGTGCGAATTTATGTTGAATTGAATTTCTGGATATTCTGTAGGTGAGAATCTTAAATAATGGCTAAAAATATCAGAAAGATAAGATTAGAGTGATGTCCAGCCAACAGTCATATTTTTCCCTAGCTTTCTCCGAGCTGAAGTGCAATTAATTCACTTTCATGCAGGTGAATCCATCTCAATAATGGTTAATCTCAATGCACAGAAATAAGAAAAATATATGTATCGGTGTTTTCTCCAAAATAGCTCAAAATTGGTTAAATAAGAATTGGAGGAAATGGGGATTTTCTTCGTAAAATAACAATTAAGTAGAAGAAATAGCGCAAAAGGTTCTTAAAAAGGTTTGTTCTTATAGCTTAAAGTTACATAATAAATTATTTCAACTCAATTACTTTCTTTTTTACACAAAATTACAAACTTCAATAGAAAGATATTTAAAATTATGTAAAATAAAATGAAATTGACGATTTTATTTGATATTCTGTATTTTTCACATTGTTATTTTTGAATATCATGTAAATCTCATATTTCCTAGCTCTCAGAAATGAAACTATATCTTAATTAATGATAGATCTTATAGAACCCAAGAGGAAATATTCAACAAAATTATTGATTAATCTTTGTAATATCATGCGAATCAAGAAAGACTGGAGTTATTTGTTCATATATTTATTTGTTAGCTCTACAAGATAATTAATTTTGAAAATCCTTTTCACTCTTTTCATTTGCAGAACTACTGATTAGTTGATAATCCCTTTCAGTAGTTTTGAAATTGAGTTAAATACAATAGGTATACATACTTTTTATTCAAGATACCTTTACTTTATATTGCTAGTTTATATATATAAGTATTTTAATTGTAAAAAACACTTGAATCTTCTATCGCGTATTTTAATACGAGCCTCAATTATAAATTTAGAAGTTATTCTGAGATTTTTTACACCATAAAATGCTAAATTCGAATAAGTTCATGAAGGATTATTTATAGTAAAAATTATTTTTTGAAATATAAGTATTTTGAGCTGTTTAGTTTCACTCTGTAATTAAATAATCTTTTTAGTAAGCTACATATTACTTCTTTATAAGTCAAAAAATGTGATAAAAAAGAAACTTTTTATTTCAAATGTTTCTCATAATGAGCTCATAACATGGAGCAATTATTCAAGCAATATTTTGTATATCTTATATAATATCTATGTGTCATTTTAAGAGGTATTATTCATAGTCTTTTCAGAAGAAATATTAGAATGGTATTTTGGTCAAATGGGATGAATTTTACTTTAAAATTAATTTGTTTCAATTTTTATAATTGTACATATCAAAAATTGACTTAAATAGTCTCTTTCCTTTCTCTGTTCATTCGTAAAAACATCATAGATATATTCGCATATTTCTGTTGTAAAATACAATTACTTATTCTCTTGAGGAATAAATTTTATGAGAAATTCTTCTACCTTTCTTGTAAAATCAAATTGGACAGCTTTAGGATACACCAAAATCAATTTATTTCTGGTATTTTCAAAGCTTCAATTTCATTTTGACAAGCTTTTTGGAATATCTATATAGGTATTTTATGGATGGTACTCGCTTCTTGTTCTGCATTTACCTCCGCTAAAAAATAAAATCTCATTTATTTGGTGCTGCTTCAAATAATATGCTCCAGTTTCTAATATTATTTTAATAAGCTTTAGACATTGAAAACTACTGGAAACTATATATTCTATCTTATCTACTAGTTTTTCTTGAAAATTCAATCTCCTCAGAGCTATGATATGTCTAACACAAAGAATTTTTCACAGTATTCTTATCTTCTAAGCTATTTTATTAAAAAGGTAGTGGGAGATTTTCCTGGATTTTTTATTGTTTTATTGTCAAAATCTTTGGAATATCTACTCTCATATGACCTCTTTGAAGATATATACTTCGAGAACTTTTTCAATTGATTATCCATAAAACTATCTTTTTTTTTCAAATCTTCAAATGAAAATTTAACCAAGTCATTTCTCTAAATAAATGAATATTCAGATATAAAAGCTAAGTAGACCCATTTATATATCCTTTGTATCATTTCAAACAGATTTTTCTTCTACTGTTTTCTATATGACTAATAATTTCACAATTAATAAGATAATCACCTTATTTTCTGTGCCTTAGGATCGCAAGAAGCTTAGTTCTGAAATAACTTGTGTTTTTGAAAAGTCCTTCTAAAATAAATCCTTTTTGACTTTCAAACATACAAGTACATTTGTCATCGAAACGAAATAGTTATAAGGGATTTAAAATCGGTCTACAATTAATTTGATTCAAGCTTTAAGCTTGAAAATTTTTCAGATAATAATGAATATATTAAGAAATATATATATTGATCAACCAATACTTTCTATTTCTCTGAGAAGCAGTTTTTTTTCCACAAAGTAATTCATAAATATGATATCATGTTTGGTATAGTTTGGAAAACTTTATATCAAGAATTAAAATAAGGGAAAATACAGAGATTTAATCAAAATGATCACTCACAATTTTTTCTTAGGGTAAAATTGGGAGTGAAAGAAAATCTTCAGAAAAATTCATGACATAATTCACTACAAAGTATTATATTGGGAGAGAAGTTTAGATAAAAATAAAACCTATTCAATCCAAGAAAGGCAGAGAAAAACAAACTTAGGAGCTTTAGTACTCGAAGGATCACTCGGTAGAAAGAGGAGTTAGAAATTTGGATAGTTTTATCACAGGATTCACTAACCATATTGGCTTTGGAGAGAAGTTAGGAGAAAAAATAAGCCTATTTAAGAAAAGAAGAAGAGGAATAAATTGCATTGAAGGAACTGTATAAGCTATCTTTTACTATTTGTTCTTTGGTAGAGGAGTTGATTTTTACAATATACTGTGTAATAAACTCCAAAATTAAAGAAATTGAATGAATTAACATCATATTATAATCAAATGTTGGTAATTTGAACCCAAATACTTTTAGTATTTGGCTAATACTCATATCATGCGCTAGATCCATGTGATTTTATTAATTAAATAATTGAATTCACAAAGAATATTTGTCCTTTCCTAGATCTTCCATGTTTTGGTATTTAGATTTCAATTTCAATTGTTCATTCCAAAGTCCACCAAAAATGAAAGGAACTGCATTTATGAAAATCAACATGGGCTTATTTTTATTTTCAGTCACATAGAAAACAGAATTTGTTTTATACGGAGGTAAGCCAATTGTGAGTAGAGAGTTTTTTTGATTGATTCCCAAATTGTGGGTTTTCTTTAGGCAATCAAGAGAGAAGTTGATATTCACAGTTGTTGATTCTTTGTTTCAATAATATCCATTGGGTAGGAAAATTTAGGGTGTTATTAAACACACATAAGCTTTTAGTAAAAACATGTAAGACCTTATGTGTTTTTACCAATTTATGGCCAAAACATGTAAGTGACCTATTTTTTCAAAAATAAATTCTCAGGCTCAGTTTTGAGCCTCTTTGTGTTTTTTTCCCCATATTTTTTCCAGGATGGGATGTCAATATCCCCAAATGTTTTGAAATTTTCCTTTGCCAAATTTAACAAAATGGCATATTTTTCAAAAAATCCATTAAATATGTTCCCACTAATGAGTATCCATTTTTTTCAAAAAATGAAGGGTTCAATCTTGAAAATGCAAAACTAGAAGCACATAATTTTGGGGCTTTTTGGAGGGACAAGTAAAGGCCCAAAAAGGTTTTTTTTCATGTCTGTAATATGACTATTTTTAAGTACAAAAGTGCCACATGTTTGATAAAAAATGATACTGAGGTGTGATTAAATAGGACTGAGGAGGTGGATAAATGGCATAAATTGTATATACAAAAATCAATCAATATGAATCAACCTCCAAAATAGTTGGTCTTTTCTGAGGGTGGGGAGGAAGATTGGACAAATATAAAATCCTGTGTTTCTTGAATTTACCAGCCCAACCCATGGCTTGTGGTTGGGCATTAAATTCCCAATTCACAGTAATGGGGGACTGGATAAGCTTTAGAAATGATGATATCCAATGGAACAAAATGGGAACAGCTATACAAGAAGCAGATGTAATGGGTTAATTATCATTTGGAGGACAGAAATAAGGGGAAAAGGAGAAATATTGGGCTGTTGAATAAAATAAAACTGGTATTTGATACTTATTTGCAATTGTATCCCCCATATCAGGTATTGACATCCACTTTCTCTTTGGAGCCTGGCCAACATCTTCATACCACTCAATTGTGTCCAAATAAGAGGTTACTGAGGGAATCAAAGTGTTCATGGCTTCATAAAGGTCTTTATTTTGTTGAATTTATTCAGCCAAGTCACCTCTGAAATCAGCCCATTGATCTTGATTCTTGTAAATGTAGTGGGATACTGTTCTGTAGCCACAATCTCCATTGCCCTGGACATTGATGGCCTTGAAGGTGGATTTCAATATAAATTTGGGCAAGTCTTCTGAGCCAGGTACCTGATAAAATTTGGTCAAAAATGAATAAATATTTAAATCAACAGAAAAATATAAATTAGAAAGAATAAGAAACTCACAAAGAGCTTTGTGCATTCATCAACTGTGTGATAATTGCTTTGACAATGCTCACAGATCAAGTCAATTACATCATATATCTCAAAGCTTGTGGCAGGCTTGTGGGAATTTCTTTATGAAATTTTGCTACCCATTGCCAAGCTTTTGGACCTTCTAAGGGTTACTCCTGATTTTCCTTATCCATTTAATTCAGTTTCTGAGGGCAGTGAATCTGATGAACTTATCGATTTTGATAATGAGGCCCTAGAATCTTCAGATGAATCCACTTCCATGATTGGAGAGGGTGCAAATTACTGTGATCTTGATGTTGTTGTGCTAGTTGCTTTTGATGTGGGTCTTCCTCTCCTCTTGTATTGACTTTCAATCATTTCAAATCTTAATGCCTCTCTTTTATTTTTATTTTTATTTTTATTCTTGTCTCCTTGAGGTCTTCCATGGATATTCTTGCATTCAAGTGGGTCTTAATAATATTGATCATCCTCTTGACTCTTTGGAATTTGATCAAACAGGAATTTTCCAGTCAAAAAATCTTTAACATGTTGAAGAACTGGAGTGATTTCTGCCATTGTTCTTTGGCAAAGGTCTTCCCCAATATCTTCAAAGAAGCCTTTGGATTAATTATTTCTTTATTTCTCAACACTTTGATCATCACCTTGTTAGCCAGTCTGAGAAGAAAATGACAAAGAAAATCAGTTAAGAAGAGAAAAAGTAAGAATTTGAAGTTCAAAAATCCTCACAGGAAAATTCAAATGCCACTGAGGATGAAAGTCTGATATCTGAAGCCTTTGGCGCTTGGCAAGTGCCTGTTAAGTCTTATGCTAGCAAGGAATGCCTTGATAATTGTTGTATTTGTTGGTGCATTTTTCATTGGGAGGAAATTTTGTTTTGAAATTTTCAAAGGCTATCTGAAGGGAATAATGAAACACCTTTCCATTGAGAGCACAGGTGTGTGGAGGAAAATTCTTGACATGGACAATCATTTATTTGGATATTCTGTTGATTATTTCACTAAATTGTTTTCTGAAAGCCATTTGGAGAGCCCTAACTACCTCCAGGAGAGTACCAGTGGAAATTTGGAGCCAAATTTTAACCATGGCATGGGTACCTTCAACTCTTGAGGTGGAGCCCACACCCAGGTGGCAAAGGTGGCTGGTCCAGGCTGGCACATAATACTACTTTAGAGGAAGCCAGGTATTTTCCAAATATTGCAAGACTTCAGGATTTTTTACTTTATTCTGAAGCTTCTTCCAGTTTTCTTTCAAATACTTTTCAGTGGATGAATACATAACCTGAGAAATTAATCCCAATTCCATTAATAAAAGTGAAAGTGAAAAGTATATTACTTCATTCCAAAGGCCCATAAAAGTTTTAAAATAAGTGCCATTACCAATTTTCTTCATGAAATGGGTAGATGCATTCTTATTGATGTGCCAAATGTATAAAATTACTTTTGTGTCTGGGAAGAGCTTCTTAAGAGAGTTTTTCAAGGCCAAATCCCTGTCAATAGCAATGACTGAAGGGGGAACAATATTGGTGTTGTTGAGGACTTTTTCTATGTATAGATTTAATTCCCAAGGAATATGCGGGTTCAGTTTCATTATTCATCAAAAAAAAGCCTCAGAAAAGGTCTTATTGGTTGAGCTGAATCCAACACTATGAAAAAGGGGCATTTTGTACTTATTTGTTTTATAAGTACAATCCATAAGAATGACATGAGGAAAGCCATGGAGGAGTCTTATGGGAAGGAGGTGAGTGAAAAAAAATGAGGTAATGTGTCCCTCAACATCCCTTGTAGAGGAACAAGCAAAATTGTCTTCTTTGAGGGTTTCAATAAGAGCATCAATGGGCCTTCTGCCTTGCAGTTTGTCTTTCTTGATTCTCTCTACCTTTTTGCAAATGTCTTGCAGGATTACAGGCCTGTAAGACTCCCTCTGGCTTCATAATTGGGGATGAATTTGCTTTGGCATGAGAAGTGATTCAGACATTTGAGAAATTTGGGATGTTTTTTGCTCATTGCATTTCCTGAAAGCAGGATGTGGCATGATATTTTCAGTGGCATCATGGCTATGTTCAGGATTTTCAGCTTTAACAGTCCAAGTGGTACTCTTTGCATATTTTCTGGAATAAAGTCTAAATGGACAGTCAAGCTTTTTTGAAGTGACTGTTTTGGAGCAGTTTTTGTTGGGATTTGGGGTCCCAGACCTGTCACAACCTATTTCAATTTGGTTGTGAGTCATATTGGACCTTAAGGTGGACACAGAATACCCCTGAGCCCTGGCAAAATTATACAAATGCTTTCAAAGAAGCTCAAGGGTCTGAAATTCCCCTTCAATGGGGGGTTGAAGCATTATGGAGTAAATAATATGTATGAATTAAAAAAAGAAGAATTTGGGGATTTGGAATGGGGAAAGAAGCCTTTAAAATGTGAAAAGAAGTGATAAAAGGTGTTAAAAATCAAAGGAAGTGGGTAAAACTGAAATTAAGTGGTTTAAATGTGGGATTAACATATGGGGGAAGGTGAAAAATTGGAATTTTAGAGGCTTGGAACCAGGTTGTTGCGGAGGAAAATGCAGTCTTTGGGGGAAAAAAAGAAAAAAAGTGTGAAAAGCTTTGCAAAATAGCTTTGGTAGTACTTTTTTTCAAAAAGAATATTGTTTGGGGGGATAATGTGGATTATTGGGGTGTTTGGTCTTTTTTTTGGGGGGATGTGTGAAAAATGAAACAATTGGGTTAGAGGGTTTTTGTGGGGAGAAAACCTTTTTTGGCAGGTTTTGGCCCAATACAGGTTTTTTTGTGTTTCATTTTTAATTTAAAATGGGCCCAGGGCACCCCTTACATGTTTTTACCAGAATGCTTACATGGGTTTACAAATACCTGTGAATGGGGTTTTGAGTATAATATAAGTAAAAGCCTAAGATATGATAGAAATATTGTTAAAAATCTATATATAGTGTATTCCTTCTCCTTGATTATATACTTGTAAAAATTGTATTCATTTGAATGTATCAATATCTCTGTTCTCATCAAGTTTCATTTACAATCCCCAGGTGGTAAAGAAATTGTTTAAATCTCCTTTGATGCAAGGTGACCAAATGGTGTGGTTTCTCATTTTTCTTAATTAATTTAAAATTAGATTTCTGAGGACCTTTTATTGGGGGAGCTAATAGATTTATGGTAGGCTTTGGGATCAGAAACAAATAGTGTAGAATGGTGGGCAGAATTCCTTCACCAGAGAGAGGTTGAGAGAATTTTTCTTGGGTTTTCTGCTTCTCCAATTTTCTATTTTGAAGCTTCCTAGGATTAAAGTTTCTAAAATCATCCTTGGGGATTTTGAAAATTACATTCAAAAGAATCATCTCTTGAAAATTCTAGAATGCTTGAAATTTATTTATTTGAAAGCAACATGTAACCTTTTATACATTTGATAATATGGAAACATCCATTATTTCATTTGTTAAATTTTTCAGAATTTTTTAGAGTTTGTACAAAAATGTCTTCCTAATTTGATTTTTCCCCACATAAGTAATCTCTGGTATGGGTGGTGACTATGAGATTGCATGGCCAGTTTTTGTATACCACACCCCACCTGGTCTGGAGACAGGGTTTTTTTACCCAAATATTTATCCCAATACCTGTCTGCAGATGAGGATGGATTTGGTTGCAAAGACTGGGGAATATATATTTCATCCCCATAGGCTTGAGAATCAAGATTTCTAGTATTACCCTTTTCTTTTTTTTCTTTCAACCCACATTTTGCCCTTTTATTCCCTCATTTTTGATTGATGGGTCTATAATCCTTTTTTGATTATTATTTCTAATAAATCACTCAAATATCCTAGTATTTTTTCCCCATAACTTTATACAAACTTTTTATTTAACAACAATAAAGGCCACATCCATTTCATTGATTTGGTTTTATTTAAACTATAAGGTTTTTTCTTTCATTGAATGAATTTTTCAATTGAAATATTTTTTCAGCTTTAAACTGTCTCTATTACAGCTTAAAGACCTTTATTTCCCATTTCTTCCATTTCACCATTGATATATTGCCACACAAACCCAAGAAAAGTTGATCAGACCACCCACTTTTTTATAAATTAATTAATAGTCAGCCTCAAAAGTTTGTGGGTATTTCTGCACTTTGATTCCCTTGATGAAACACATGTTGAATTTAAAGTCACACATTGCTTAGGTAGGCCTTGCAAAACGAACCTGAAACATGATTGAATTGGAAGCAGGCATTCCATTAACAATCACCTCAAGTCCCTTCATTAGTTGAGTAGCCCTAAAGAGAAACGGGGGGTAGCAGTATTAGTACCCTGGAAAAATATGTGAAAAATCTAAACCCTAAAAACCCAAGTTCTTTTTTATTTTATTTTTACATCTTTATTATATTTTTACTAATTTATTTTCCTCAGAGATTGTATCCCAAAAACATGAAAACATCAATTGTATACTTCTTTTCCAAATTTTATCTGCCAATATCAACATCAGAATTGCCTGATTTTCAGTTTCTCCTAGGCTTGGGAAATACATCTTCAATAAAATTAATGGTTGGAAAGGCTTCCCTCTCATCCCGCCATTCAAATATATATCTTTTCCATCAAAATTGCCTCTGAGATTTAATCAATGCAAAAAATAAATATGTATTTTTTACAACTGATAAATAGACCAGTCCCAATGTGAGGGCCTTCATGGCTATCACAGAGAATATTTTTATAAAGAATTCAATCTTCAATTGGTCCTCCTAGGTATCACTGAGATTTAAAGTATTTTCTAATTTTTTCTCTCAGACAAAGCCATTTTTTACTAACTCCAAGTTTTTCAGGTGATAACTCTGGTGTATCACTTGCAAAAAAAATTATTAATGTGTTTTACAATTAAAGCTTAGAAGAAATATTTATCACAATAACAGCTCTCAAGTCTTCAGTAAACATGAAAATGGATGAAGTAATCAAAAAAAATACAGGATATTTCAAAGAAAACACCCAATTTATTGGCATCATGGCCCATACACATCACCTTGAAGCATGCAATGGTATGAATTTCCTTGGGTAAGGTTCTCCTCAATATGCCATACCTCCCATTGAGGGAAATAGTCCAATTTCCATCTCATACATTATCAAATTTCCTTATGGTTTTTTAATAAATTATAATTCAATTATCTCTCAAATATCCCCCATTATTTCAGCCTGTGACTCAAAATCAGAGAACAAGCATGACAGCCAAGATAAAATAAACCAATGGTAGAGAAAAATATGACCAGAATCAGAACTGATACAAAATAGCTCATAAATGGTATTAAAAGAAAGAGGAAATTTACCTATTTTCAAGTATATAACTCCCATTACCATAACACAAAGAGTAACAAAGTCATTCCTGCTCAAAGAAAGAACTGAGAATAAAACTTAATGCTCACCTCTCATTAAAAATCAAGAGGAAAAAGAACAAACACATTAAATTGGTGTTAAAATGGAGGCTAACATTCAGGGTTTCTCAATGGTTGTCGCCAAATTAAGCTAGAATCAAAACTAAAGAATTTATGGCCAAAAATAAGCCAAATAAGGGTGAACAAAATATTCACCTCTAATCAAACCTCTACAATTTTAGTGTGAGATACTTCAAGTGGGGTCATTTTGGAAAGATAAAAATAAGGGATATCTGATTGTGCCATTTACTTTCCCATAGCCCATCTAGCACACAGGTTATGGAGCAAACAAGTTCCATACAGGATTTGAGAAAAGAAATACATATATGAATAATGGAAATTAAAAATGGTATAGCTTTCCAGATTGAATTTTATCCATACTAAATGAGGTACCATTGTGTAGAACCCATCAAAAATACAAAATGAACCAGCTTTGAGCTCAATATCTTGGAAACTGACAAAGTTATGGGAGTTTTAAAGTTAAAATCCCACAGTGTGGTCAAAACCTCAATATTTTGGGATACTATCCCATATTCTTGCATATGAGGTTCCAATTCTACAAAGAAGCTTGTTATCCTTCAATAGCTATTGTTTTGGCCTTCATGGGGTTCCCATAGAGGATCTTTACAGCATTGCATGTGTCATACACATCAGAAGAGGGCTGTGTGGTCCTCAAAGGAAAATTTACCTTGAATTGGTAAAAACTACCCAGAAGTGGTTTTAAATCCACATCTTAGACAAATACAGATTGCAAGGGCTGTGTATCAACCCTAAAACTGCTCTTGCAAGAGAAAATTCCCCACTTTTCTATGTGAGAATGTCCATAGGCCATTTCTGCCCAATTTTAGGATGAAAAGGTGTGTTTTCTCTACCATAAAGGGAATCCTAATCCTGCTCTTGAATTCTTAGGTAGTAAAACTTTCAAAAAACAACTATACTCTTTGAAAACAATCTGTTATACTTTAAATATTGAGTATTGTATTGGTTATTATACTTAGTCAATTGATAATAAGTGCACCCAGGGCTTTCAGAAGCACTCACCACCACGATAACCTCCTAGTAAAGTCCCCAAAATAACTTTTAAACTTATTTTTATCGTTCATTATCATGTAACAGTCATATTTAAAATTTTAAATGCCTTGATAATGGCTTTTCCCTAGCCTCAGCCTGACACCTTGGGTGGTATTCAAGCTAGATCCTTCAAAAAAAGGAAAAATGTATTTCCATTGTCAATATTTTTTATGATGAAATAAAGGCCAACATCCTTTTAGAAAATTTCTGTTCAAAAGATGTTGAAAAAGACATTAACACTAAAACAAGCATATTATTATTTTCTTTCCCCAGAAAATATGGAGAAATATTGACTAACAACTTTAGAATGGAACAAGGTCAAGGTTATCATAAAGTTTCTTCAGGCTCTCTACTAAGCCACAAATATTATCTGTGTTGGGACATACCCCAAAATCAATTATGTGCTTCCCCTTTATATATTTTTGATCAAGCCCACATAACAGGCTAATTTTTTCCTTTTATTTATTTATTTATATGACACATGTTTAAGATATAGGCCTGCAAAAATTATTATGTCCAAAAAATAGAATCAGTGGCAGGGGCATTGCCAACATAGCTGAAAAAATACTGTGGGAACTCCTCTTTCGTGTGATAAAATTAGGAAGTACCTGGAAGGGGAAATTACAAGAAGACAGTTTTATATTTCTCTTCAAACTTATAACCCTTGCTCTCATTGAGTGTCGGAATAATCTGAACTTCCCTTCCTAAAAAATGCCAAATTATCTTAACTTGAGTTAACCATCAATTTTCTAATTGATGGTGGCTTGTTCAGAATTGTTTATTAAACAGAATATATAAGAGGCTTCTTGATCTCAAAATATTTATTTAACCCTTCAAAAATAATACTCTTTAATTGACCAATAGAAAACTAGCACAAATAATACAAAATAAAAATACTACTACACCAATAATTCTGTATATTATTGAGACAATTTGCTAATAATAATACAAAAACAAAAAATTGAACACTTTATTATTATTATAAATTATTTTATTTATGTAATGAAGCTCTGATATGACCATAGTATGTAATAACCACTCCTTAACAGTTCAATTTAATAAAAATGCTTTTTCTCATAAGATAACACTACTACCGTATTTCTATGCTAGTTATTTTCCTTTATAGCTCATACAATGTCCTTGTAGTAACCAAAGTATAGCTTTATGTAATTAAATAATGATAATCATTCCTTAAAAATAACCATAGACCCCTTTTTTTAAAGAAAATCTTTGATTTCTGATAATGTAGTGAATTTATTTTATAAGACCAATGTGGCTTGAACGAATGGCCTGGATCTTTTTATTGACACAAGGAATATTTTATCCAACACACTATGGTGTAATAGGTGACATAGTGTGTACTGAATCATGCTGACATAATATTTCTGTGTCTCACATCAAAGGTTTTATTTTTCCAATAATAATTGTATCTCAACTGCTATGATCAATGTTTCAAAGAAAAAAACAGTCTCATGCTTTGAAAAAATTCTTTTGGATATCAATTGTTGGAAAAAGATAAGCTAAATGGTATTTATTGAGTATTCCTTTCAGGATGTGAAAATTTACTTATTTATCAAGCTTTTAACAGGAATAAAATGTTTTATTGACTTAAAGTGTACTGGTGAACAGTATGTTGCATTCGTTTCATCAAAAAATGTGTGTGCCATGTTCACCTTTTTTCATTAATGATGTTATTGCACCTTTTGATCATTCTGTTGTAGGGGTTTCACTAATGTTTGCTTCTTTGTTTGTTAAGTGGAACTTCCATGGATTCTTCATACACTTTCCAAGATCCCCACCAGAATTTAAGTAAATTGATTATTCTGCTTCACTCCTTCTCTCACCCAGCTCAGAAAGCCTCATTCCAATCAACCCAAATTTCATATCTTTGATCATTTTCTTGGCCTGTTCAATTTATCATATTTTAATTTTCCTATCACTATTTCTTCTTTTGTATCTTATAGCTAAAATCTTTTCTTCCAATTAAGCTTCTTCTCTTGCTCTAATTTTTTGCTCTAGATAACCACACATATATTTATATATATATTTCTGTTTTATTAAACTCTTCCTATGAGTACCACAAGAAATGGATGTCACTCTCAAAACACACCTTTGCAAAATAAATCTCAATCTCAAAAAATTACTGATCTTCAGCTTCAACATGAAACTAGATACAAAGCTTTAAAATTCTTATTAGCTAAAATATTATACTTTGAGCCATAAACTAAACAAACCTCAAAGCAAAATTTTAGAAATAAATCTAAAAAGCTAACCCATTTCCAAATATTTTCTATCTGTTTACCAGCTACCACATCTAAACTTCATCCAAATGAACTTCAGATGGCCAAAGTTCGAGCAGAATTTGTAAAGACCAAGGTCAGTTTCTGCTGGTTTTTTAAACAGAGAACTAGGTTTCAGCCCTCCAATCATATTTTTTGGTCTGATAGGAAGTATTCAATGTCCATATCAAAATCCTATGGGGCCTTATATACCAATTATTGGTCCCTGTTTCTCCTAATTACAGCTGACTCATAGAATTGAATTACAGGTTTTCCTTTGTTTAATAAATCAGAAATGTGGCTGAAAGCATTAAAACAATGCCATTTCTGCCATATTTGGAAGCCATTACACTTAGAGGTGCCACTGCTAGTAGGAATAAAGTGGGCCAAGGAATTGTCAACATCAAATAATTCTATATTTTATATATTCAAACATTTTATAAAAAGCTCAGTAAATTCTATTGAGCCCCTCACTTAAACAATTCAGGTGTTAAACTGTGGGATACTCCTCTGTTTGGGATAAATGAGGCAGTACCTGGAAAGGGAAATCACAAGGAAAGGTTTTTAATTTATTTTATCACTTGTATTCCTTTCTCTGCTGGTGTTCTAGATGAATCTAGACTTCCCTTCCTAATAATGATGAATTATCTTTTCTTGAGCTGCACAATCAATTTATTTATTTTGATGAAGGCTGGATTAAAACTGTCTATTCAACAGACTCTTATAAGGCTTTACTTAATCTTGAAAGGTGGTTAAATAAAATCTTTAAGCAACAAAGCAAAATAAAACTAGAAACCATGGTTAATTTCACCAATCCCTGCTACTAATAGCTTGGAAATTTGATAAAAAAACAAATGAAAAAAAATCTGATAGCACTAGTATAGTAAAGCTTGAGATAAAAGACTCAGGAAAACTCGTTTTTTTAATTTATTTTAATATTTATCACTTTTTTTATATCTTTAATGATTTATTTATTTTCTTAGGTTGAGGATCTTTGGGATGAGCTATTTAACAGTCAATAAAATATTTAAATTTGGGGATATTAATTGATAAGTAGAGTATTTTCTTAAAGCTGAATTAGTATAAGGTAAGGCTTATTGATAGAATATTTCTATTAGTAAGAGTATAAAGGATTATATTTGATAATACTAATCACAATTAATCCTTCTTTTCAAAGAAGTATTTTTTTTATTTATGCATTTATTTTCACTTTAATTATAATGAGAAACTTTCTTATTTTATTTCTGTTTTTTATGATGACAGCTTAGTAAGTTTATGATATAACCTGGATCACCGTTAGCTATTATTATATATAAGAAGTACTCAAAATATTAGGATAATACTTAATTGATGAGGGGATTTTCCTAAGATAAAATATTAAGAATTTTGATTTTCCTTTTTTCAAAGACTTCTTAAAAATTTTCTTGAACAATGGGAACTATTTTGAGACCCTATTGTTTCAGAAAAAAGTATTAAGAAGTTTAATTTCTTCTTTTGAACCTCACAAGTGCGCTACAAGTGCGCTGGGTAAAAAGAATTGGAAGGAGGAGAGAGGACCTCTATTTATAGTTTTTGGGCCCTCCATAGGAGTTTCAAAAAAGAGGGGACTTGGAATTTTTCCAAGCCTCCAATTTGGGTTTTTATCATGTGACCTGTGTTATCAAATAAGGTTTGGGGGTGTTAGATCATGTGTGAACTTTTAGTTTGTTTCCATGGGGATTAATTAAAATCAATGCAAGGTTATCTTGATTCATTTGAGCTTCTAGATCCCTTATCTCCTGATGATTACTAAGCAAGACTAAATTAATTACTAAAATTGATTTTATCTTCCTGCTCATGTAATGTTTTTTATTTTGAATATTTATATAACCTTCTTCAATTTTGGATAATTCATTTTTATTCTTCCAATATCGCTACTATAAGTATTCACTTGGGGTCTTCATACCATATAATTATAACACTTTGCTTCCCTATTGATGGAATCTTACTCATGAAGTTCACCTGTTCCCAACAACTAAACAAAGACTTTGACCTAGAATACCAAAGTCATCTTCAGTAGAAATGGGTCGTACAGTGCCCCAAAACATGTCTTTGGACACTTTTTTTCAAGGATAGAAAAAATTCTGATGAGGTTTTTTTTTAAAAAAAAAGTCTGTGCGTAAAACTGTTACGCAGATTTGCTTCTAAGAAAAATGATGCAGATTTACTCTATATAGAGTAAAAATAAAACAAGGAAAACTTCATTGCAATTTTATTGTGTATTTACATGCTGAAAACCTTTGTACAGATGCGCAGATTTAATGAACAATAAAATGCAAAAATAAATAAGTAAGAAAAGAACAAAATGCAATAATAGAGCAAAGGGTTTGAAAAAATCAAAGTCCTACCATCTCGTCGGTCCACCATTGCATTCAACAACCGCCTCCATTTGGTTGTTCATACCAAGGAGCAGTTTCTCAAGAAATGCAGGTGAGAGGTCGTCCCAAGAGCTCTGAATGGCTGCACAAAGTTTGTCCATGGTGCAGGGCTGGTGATGTTTTGTTACACGAGTCTTCATGACTTTCCATACGTTTTCCATTGGATTGAGGTCTGGAGAGTGCGCTGGCCATGGAAACTTGTCAATCTGATTGGTGGCCCGCCATTCATTCAAGATTTGAGCTGTGTGAATTGGGGCGCCATCTTCCATCATTGCGGTGTGATCAGGAGTCTTGATATATGGTGCGCTGACCATGAAGCTGTAGAACAGTCACAAGTGTGGCTCGTATACTTGCTGTATAAACGTCGCGGATGTTTGGGTACAATCTAAAAAAACCAGTGGGCCTTTTGTGCTGCCAATAAAAGCCTTCCATACCATGATCAATCGTCGGCCCAAACAATGATTAACTTGGAGGTTGTCTAATGTATATTTTTCTTGAGGCATTCGCCAAATGCGGACCTGATCAGACTTCTTGCCTAATTTGAATGAAGACTCATCCGTCCAGATTATTCGAGCCCATTGTTGAAGAGTCCAGTGACCAAATTCCTGTGCAAAGGTGAATCGTTGATCGAAGTCCAATTGGCAAAGGTAAGGCTTTTTGGGGGCAATACATAATTGCTTGCCAAGATCATGTATTGCCTTGCTGATGATGCAATTGCTGACATTGTTTGGAATAGCCTGTGAAATCTCATTTAAATTGGCCCGTCGAATGTGAGTAATGAAGGCGTCCAAATTGCGTCGGTCTGCATCATTCAATGAAGGAGGTTGGCCGGTTTTTGGGCGATCGGCACAGGACCCATTTTCTCGAAATCTTCTGATGGTGTCATGCACAATCGATTTGGGGACCCCCATGCGCCACGATATCATTCATATTGATAAACCAGCCTGCGACATCCCAACAATCTGGCTGCGTTGCTCCACTCCGTGATTGTCGGGCATTGATATCTAAAACGAAAGGAGGAAAAATCGTAGGGTTAATTGAATAGGCCCAAACATTAAAACAAAACGTAAGGAAAGGAGGTTAAAAAAAGTTATTTACAAGTTAACGGGAAAATTGAGGTAGTGTTAATCGAATATGAACAAAAAATTAAAAAATTAAAAAAAACAAAAACAGGAAAGTTGAGGTAGTGTTAATCGAATACAAACAAAAAATTAAAAAATAGAAAAAAATAAGGAAAAGAAGTTAAAACAATTGAAGTTGTTTTAACAAAAAAAATCAAAAACTGTAAGTTGCCAAAAAATTATGATTGCGGGCTGTGCATCCGTGCAGATGGTGTCCAAAGACATGTTTCGGGGCACTGTACATACCCTATACCACCCTTGTAATGTAATACAAATTCATTAATTTGTGTTACCTTTCACTAACTATGGTAAATTCTTGATACCATTTTTCCCTTTTTATTTTAGATATTAAGCCTCATTTAAACTAAACTTCCCTCCAGTAATTCAAATTAAACTTTCCTTATAATGTGACCCCTATGAAATTATAACTCTGCAATGAAATATTATTTCATGTGTCATCATTATATACCAGACTCTTTGTACTTGAGTAATACTTTACTACCCACTCAAAATGATTAAAACATTAACAATAAACATAAATACAAAGAAATGGAAAATGGTGATCATTTTGGTAAAAATCCTTCACAATTTGTATTGTTGGACGTTACAGTGGGGTGTCACATTATAAGTAACTGTTTCTCTATCCCCTAATAAGTTATTTTAGTTTATAATTGCTATTAAGACTTTTTACCATTAGGTTAGAGAAGAACAGCTCCTTAAATCAAATCAACAGTTTTCGAAAGCCACAAAGAATAAATTTATGGTCAATTAAGCCAAAATGGTCTAGGAATACCACAACGCTTTACAATGAGGCATGTTGTATTAGTGAAATTCAATCGTTTTGTCAAGTAGTTGTTGCATGAGCCTACAAATAAGCTAATATCAAACTAAAAAAAAATTAATACTATTAATCTACTTGAAGCATACTGCACCACTATGTTCACTTGTTCATGGCTCAAATTTTTAGAAGAGAGGAAATCAAAAGTGGAAGGTTTGAGAAATATGAAGAAAAGAGAATAAGATGATGAGGTATTATGAATTTTAAATGATATCACGCCTTGTTAACATCGTCTTTTTTACAGTTGAGAAGTACTCGTTATCATTTTAGTGATTCTAATGGGTCCCCAAATGATAATTGAAGACTTTAGAAAAAACAGATTCACATAGTGATGACAAGTATTATTGCGAGAAAAAAGATATATTTAATAAAAAAATTGAAAATTGAATCAAAACAGGCTACTTGATTCATGCAGAGATTCAACAAAGAGATCTCCGAACCTAAACATGATAGTGGCAGAAAATCACAAACGAAAATCCACAAAGAGCCATCAGAGTCTATAGAATAAATATGCAAAAGGGTGCCTAGGGGGCTATCAATTTAACTTTACAATTCTATGTGGTTCAATGATTGAACTTAAAAAGAAAAGACCATCTTTTCCAACACATTCAATGTGGCACTTTTTTCCTGATCTATCAAGATTCCATCAAGCAAGACAACACCCAGAAAAACAATTAAGTGATGGGTACTTTTTTCCAAAGTACTGGGATGAGGTTATTTTTCCATACAATTTATCCCATGCGATTGAGGTCAGTGACAATGATCAAAGTAGTTCTGGGACAAAATAATAATTTGGAATCAATGAGGAGGATATTGAGATATCAGAGGAAGATATTGATTCTATTAATAATGGGAAGGACTTAAAAGAGGACCCAAAATTTCTCATTGGTACAGATACTGAAACAAACAATGAGGCTGGGACCTCTACTTTTCCATCTGGCTTGAAAGATGGCGGGCTTTAAAATGAATGTTTGGGTTGGTAGATGGATTGTTATATTAGTGAGAAATTTGACTCATTTTCTTTTTTTTGGGGGGAGCTCAACTAATGTGGTTTTTGATGTGAAAAAGGGTTTTTAGAGTTCCAATACGAAAAGCACTATTAGATTTGGACATGTGAATTTATCAAAATGGGTGTAGGTTTTTGCTTACTCAAAAAAAGATGGGTGTTTATTTTTAGAGCTGATACAGTAGAGTATACATTATTATTAATTATATTAATTAAAAATTGTAAATAGTTTTTAGTATGGGTTTCCATAGAAGGCCGTTTCCATGTAGGGTACATAAATGATATACAAGGGTTTCATGCGAGGCAAATTGAATGAGTGATCATTCTTTCAAAAAAATTCCTTGTATTGATTGGTGGCAAGAAATTTGTGACTTAATGATTAATTTATGGCTAAATTAATGTGAAGAAATTGTTAGGTTAAGGAAAAAAAGACACGTGGACTCAAAATAAACAAGTTTTTAAATTAACAGTTAGTCTTAGCTTAAGGTAAAGTGGATGTGTAGAATAAGTGTGGATTAATGGTGAGTTTAATGTTGATAAAGTGTTTTGTTCAATTTAGGAAGATAATGGTAATAGCAACAACCATATACATGGATTTGAAATTATCAAGTGTATGACTTGAAAACTATGCTACTTATCATATTGTCCAAGAGTATTCATGAGCTATTTCAAGACTAGCCAGCGTAATATACCTATAAAAACCTTTTTTATAAATATTATTATGTCTACATGAACCATTTTCGTATTTCGATAGCATGCATATTCTTCAATGTATTTTTATTTGAGAACAAATTTCATGTGTATTTGTATTTGAAACTGCATTCAATTCCTATTTCTTATTTGATTACCTTTTATATTGATTTGTAAATTTAAAAGCTTATGGAGGGTTTGAAAGTAAATATTAAAAGTTATTGTTGATTTTCAAATACAGACAAAAAAGTAGTTTTATTAGTAAAATACATTTGGAAAATTTGGAAAATCCATTGAAAGATTTATTTTTTTCATTTGAGAATACATTTAGAGCTGTAGTTTTTGGAAAATTAGCTTTAAGAATTTATTTTCACATAAAGACACATTCGTATATGTATCTTTTTGTTGAAAATGCATTTACCAAAATATTTTTTTGACAATACATTTTTTTTGTATATTTCATTTGAAAACACACTTAACAATGTCTTTTTCAATTGGAAAAACTTTTAAAAATTTAATTTTATCTGCAAACACAGTTAAAGATGTATTGGTTGTTCCTTAGAAGCACATTTAAAAGTTAATTTCTTTTGAAAATCACATTTTTAAATGTGTTTTCAAATGAAAAATACATATAAAAATGGGTTTTGCTTTGAAAAGAAAGATCCACATGTATTTTACTTTCGAAAAAATTCAGGAATGAATTTTCAGTTGGTTGATAATATCTATGTAATTTGAATGGTCAATATATTAAAATTTATTTTTACATATAAGGACGTATTTTTGATTTGAAAGCACATATAAAAATACAATTTTTTGTTTTTTTTGTTCTTACACTTAACAGGGCTATATCCATCTTAAACTCATTATCAAAATGCATTTTACATGATAATTCCATTTCTAAATATATTTCGAATTTGAATAATACTTTGAAAATGTAATTTCTATAAGAAAATGCATTTGCAAAAGAATTTTAATTTAAAAATACATTTTTCAATGTATATATCTTTAAAAATACATTCAAGAATGTTTTTCATTAGAAAACACATTTAATAATGTCCTTTCTATCTTCAAAAACATTTAAAAAAGGAACTTTTCTTGCAAACTCATTTAAAAATGGATTTTTAATTCGAAATCTAATATCAATAAAGGTATTTTCTTTTGAAAATTCATTGAAAAAGATATCTTTACTTTCCATAACATTTGAAATTTTAGTTTTATTTCAAATTACACTCAAGAATGTATCTTTCTGTGAAAATGAATTTAAAAATGCATTTTTTATTCGAAAATTCAACCTACATAAGAATTTCTCTTTTCAAATATTTATATTTGAAAATACATTCAAAATTTATTTTTATTTTCCAAAACCATGTAGATATGTACTTTTTAGATTGAAATGAACTTTAGAATGAATTTTCTATATTTGAATACTATTAAATATATACATTCAATTTTAATACTATTAAAAATGTTTTTTTTTTCTTATTTTAAAATTACATTTGACAATGTAATTTAATTTGAAAAGACGGATAAAAATGCATTTTTAGTTGAGGTTACATTGAAAAGTGTCTTAATGACCAAGAATAAACACTTCTCTTCATTAGAATAACATATAGACTTGCCTACTAAAAATATAGCATTTTATAATGTTCCAATCTTTCACATTTTAGGAAACCATTTGGGTGATATACTTTGGCACCAAGCAATTAGCCAAGCTCATTTCACAATCTAAACAAAATTCTTTGTTACCACAATCACTTTGACTTTGGAATTAAAATCAACAGACTCTTAACTAGCACACTTGTGCATAACTCTATGATAAAAAAATTACAAAGTATTTCCAAACAATCACCATAACATACCTTCCAGGCCCACCATCGTATCCACCCTTTTTACAGCAAAAATTCAATTTTGGAAGTCTAAAGACCAAGCTGGAAGCTCAGAATATGCATCTAAGCCTGAGATCTCAGGGATTTAAATAAAGCTAAGATTTTGAGATGAACATAGGTTTCTTAAATTCCAGCTTGATAAATAACTTGCTACAGCTTCAAAGCCTTTGTCCCATTTTCTCACATTTTCAAGTCATTGGACATACACCAATATAAAATGAAGGAGTTCTTAAAGCTGTAACTCAAGCACATGGGCCACCTTACCATAGAAAAGGATATTATCACATATCTTTGTTTATCAAATGTTGTTTGTGGGAATTTTTGAGATTGGTAGTCCAATACGCCCCTCCACATCCTTGAGTTCAGTTATGTAACGCCTCAACACAATTTATTGCAAGCCAGTTGTAAAATTGCAATAATCAACTAAATTTGGAATTTTTTCCTGTAACTATTGGAGAAATACCTCACAAGTCTTGTTTTCTTATTCCTTTTTTCCTTTTAATTTCCGTTTAACTTTGGATACTCATTGTATCATCTCCACAAACTTCTCTTATTTCTGCATTTGACCAAACCTCCTTCTTATAGCTTCCTCCATTTCCCATTAACGCAACATTTGTCAGCTATATTATCAAATTCTAAAAAACATTATACCTTAACATTTTATTAGTTTGAATTAAAAATGCTGTAAAGCCCCAGCCAAACTCCTTTATTCCCATTAATTGCCCCATTTTTCTAACTTCTCAGGAATATGCATTGAATAATGATGGTTGGGTGTTACCTTGAGACTTGGAAATAACTGAGAAGAGGTCAACTGATATATTCCATACATGTGAGTAAATGTTGCCTGGTATGTGTTTGAGATTTGATTGGCTCCAATTATTTATGCAAATTGAATAGGAGCCCCAGTATTGATAAGTAGAAGATTATTTTGTGGTTTTTCTTCCCAAAAATAATCCAGAGAGACCAATGGTATGTAGACTCCAAACAGCACCTACCACTAAATTTCTTTCAATTTACCAAAGCTGGAATCACCCACATTTGCTTTTATACAGCTTACCCACTTTGGAGAAATTTCTTCCCTTATTTTTGTTGTGTTCTTCTTTGCTTCAACTGAAAGATACAAAAGAAACTTCTTTCCATAAACTTCCATTTCCTTGGTATCAATATTTATTTCATTGTCCTCACTGTGTGGCTTATAAACATTTTCAGATTTCCCTTGGACCATACTTTTTCAAAGCCCCAGCAGTAACAAAAATTATTCTGGATTACTCCCTTGTACCAATTATGCATTACAACCAGTGCCACATTTGTTACCGCCTCCCAATAAGGTAAGTAATTCAGCTCTGACCATTTTATCCCATTCCTTTTGGACAGTTTTCATTCAACTTGTTTTATTTTAAAATATGTGTTCAGTAAATTTCTTTCATTACAAAGCCTTCCTAATACCAGATACTCTTTCCAATCATCTTAATTTTGCACCATGAACAGAAGTGCCTTTCTGAGTGTGATGTAAACCCCAAAACGTTATGGTTAGCTACAATATTACCTTCAATGCTACCTTGCACCCAGATTTTTGTTTCATAGTGGTAACTTTGATCCCCCTATTGAGCACCAAAAGCTCATCAATAAGTTATTGAAAGATTTTTCTGATGGTTTTCATATCTTGCTGTTTTGGTGTGGGGATAATAACAGCCAAATATGTGTATTGAGTTTGGAATCTGAGCCAAAGTGGGAGGTTTAGACAATTGAGGGAAATTACTCCCATTTAAAATTGCTTTCCAGAAATTTGATTGCCTTTTTTGATTAAACCAGCTGATGAAATGGCTTTATCCTTGCTCTAAGATCATCAAAATGTTGTTCTTGAAATGATGTTCCCAGACAGTGTGGTATTCCATACCTTATTGGCCCAGTTTCAAGTGGGATTTAGTTTATAGGACTATAACTTGAAGACTGAAGAGAAATTAATACTTAATCATTTAAAATAGGGGAAATTAGTAATAAAATCAATTGAAGCTCATATACAGGTATAACCCCATAAGAAAAATAATTGAATAATACTCTATTTGATTACAAGAATAACAATAAAATAAGCAAAAGAAAAGCAAAAAATATCAAAAATGTTAAAGTTACCAGTGAAAGGGGTAGTGTAACACTCAAGTTACCCTAGCTCTGCTCAAACTTTGGATTACTCATAAATTCAGTTATTAAACTGAGGCCACTTCAATAAGAAATAAATTAAAACTGTATTAATCAGAAGTCACAAGACAGAAAGAAAAAAATCAATTAATTTATGCAAGGAAAATCCATCAAAACTTTAGATTACATGGCATATCTGTGGAAATACAAGCACAGCCACCTGATAGGCCAGCAAATATAAATTAAAAACAGAGTTTAAGTTAAATGAACAAAGAATTTAATCTCATACAGGACAAATATAATCCCCAGAATACACAACATTCTCCACCTAAAGTTAAAACATTTCACAGACCTATGGTGCAATAACTGTACAAAATCATCTCATCCCACAAGAAATGGTGCAACAAACTAAACAAATGGTGCAATCCCTTCAAGGAACGACACCATCCAAGATTCCTCAGCAAAGAAAGTTTAGCCACATTACATAATCATGCATGAGAATGTTTCAATTAACTGAAGATATGGTGAAATACCTCCAAGAAATGACACCATCTCCAAATTCCTCACCAGCAAAAAAAACATATTACATAATCATACATTGAAATGGTGCAATCAAACAAACAAATAGTATCCCATGACTGTAAAACATTATCTCAGCCAGAAGAAGTGAAAAAATTCTGAGTGCCTTGTTTTTGAGTGCCTCTATGGAGAGCCCAAACAATATAAATAGAGGTACTCTCTTCCTCATTTTATCCTCTTTTCCCCATGCAATTAATTATATATCAAGAAGTATAATAATTATTCATCCCTCACTAGTAGGTAAATCTAATATTATTATGAAATGGGAATTTTATACTGAAAAGGAGAATAATTTATCCATTCCTTACTAGTAGGATAATCTAGTTATTTTTATTAAAGTATTATAGACTTAAAAGCTTAATTCATAGTGATTTCGAATTGATAGTAGCTAACAGAAGGGCTAAATTATATTATTAATCCACCCTATGTTTAACTTATCAGTCTTATAATTATAATACTATCAATAATACTCATACAATTGAGTTTATCCCCATAACCTTTATATCATAAAGGAAAAATATTCTTATTATATCTTCATATTAAAACAATTGATACAAATATATATTATTATATAAACACTTACAATTATATTATATCATATCACTAATATAATTAACAAATATCAAGTTTATATTAAACAGTACCTTACCATTTACTTATTAAAGGTCTTATTTTTATACTATATTAACAATCACCCTCTGAATACATCAAGTAATATAAAGGATATAAAATCAAATTAAACCTACCCTCATACTATATATTTGTACTATTCTATTAAATCAACCTCCTATACCATTAAGGTCTTACCCTTAAATCATTTTATATCATTATTTAAACATTATATCTCATACTTTTTTAGCTTATAAGTTACTCATCTGATTATTGAATAGATAATCTGTATAAAAAAAGAAAATAGGTCTGATAGAGACTGCTGAAAATTCTTCTCTAGTGGTAAAGCCACAATCCTAAAGATTTATTCATGATCTCTGTAGGGAGATTGTTTAGTATATTCAGAGGGGCAGATAAAACACCATTAGAACCCTTGGTAAAAGGATTATTTCAGAAATTAAAGACTGTTTACCTGTGATTTCCCCCTCAAGGACTGCCTTATCCAATCCCACACTAAAAGGAGTTCCACATCATGTGTCTCAAAAGTGTACATTTCATTTTCAAGATTCAATAATCAGTCCATAATAAAACAAACTTACCTTAAAGAAGCTCTATTATTTATAAAGAATTAACCATCAACAAATTCATACAATCTGGAAAAATCCTCATGTCAATAATGCCATTTTTATTATCCAGTGAAAGAAAGAACATCAGGAAATCAAACACCTAAAGATATTGATTAACTTATTGCAACACCAAGAACAGAACACAAAGAAAAGGAAGAATTAAGGACATTTTCCTTCAAGATAATTCAAGAAGCAAAGAGAAACAAGAAAAGTACAAAAGAATGCAAAGTATCAGTTTATCATGTAAAAATGGATCAACAATCAACATCATAATTACCACCATTACCTGAAGATACTGTAGAAGGACAGTATGCAGAAGAAAGTGAAGAAGAGGATAAAACAGTACAGATCCAAATCTTTGTGAAGAAAATGAAATATTTATTATTAACACAAAGCAAAAAGAAGGGAACAAACATCTTATACACCTGGAGCTAGTCCAAGTGAACCCACACTACCAAGGCATGTTAGGCCTGAAGATTTTCCAATATCACCTAAACCTGGCCCTAGAGAAAAATCCACACCCAAAACAGAACAAAGATCACAAAGTATCCCAGAGAAAGTGTTTTTATCCACACCAAACCATCCAAGTCCATTACAAAAGGAAATTCCTAAGGTAACCTCTCCTATTGTTAAGAGAAGGGCTAAAGATTATAATCTTTTTTTTTATGGTAATGAAGTAGAAAAATTTATCAAGAGAGTGGAAGCATCAGCTGGAACTGAAGGAGCTAGTGGAGAAGCTATAGCAAGAGAAGTTATTTTTATTTCCTCATCTGAAGAAGTTAAGGAGAAAATTGAAGCCATGCAAGGATATGAAGAGAAGAACTGGAAGAAACTCAAAGAAGAACTTGTCACAGAATGGGGAAGAGTAGAGCCAGACAGAAGATATTCACCTGAGTATTTGGAGAAGCTTTTCACTAATACCAAAAGATCAGGAGGAATTAAAAACTTATCTGAATACAAGAGATTCATTGGAGAATATGAGAAGATCACAAATTATCTATATGAATATGGATATATTAGAAGGGAAGTTGAGAATAATGAAGAGTTCTATTCCAGTTTTTCACCAGAAATCAGGACTTCTATAGTTAAGTATAGGAGAAGAGATAAGGTCATGATCCAAGCAAGGGATGGTAGATATATTGTACCTGAAACTAAAGTATTGAAGAGCTATATAGAGCAAGAGCTAGAAGCTGTGATCATATCAAGGGACATAGTTGAAGACAAAATTTTCCAGGATGAATTTAGCTATCCTAATTCAGATAGGTCAAAAGAAAAGAAGGTTAAATTTGAAGATAAAATGATGGAAAATGCCTTGAATGAATTGAAAGAGCTTAATAAGATGATTAAAGAACAACAAATACCCAAGATTTAGGATCAAGAATAAAATAAGTAATTGAAGGATTTCATTCAGAAAATTAAGAAATTGACAAAATCAGTACTACCTCATAGTAAAACAGGTCATGTATTCAAACAGGAAAATCAAGCAAGTTACCCAAGAGATAACTTACCACCCTTTCCACAAAGGAATTTTCCCTACTTACCAGCCCAAAATGAATCAAAACCATATCTCAAGTTCTAGTATTGTTTGGAGGAAGGAAACTCATTAAATAGGTGTAATTACCTCATTGAAGGTCACAATAACAAACTTGTTAGTAGACAAGGAGGTGGATTTTTATTTTACAATTAGAAAGGAGTTCCAACTGATGGGAAAATATCTGAAAATAAGTTACTTGAAGACTTTACAAAAGAGCAAGAAGAACCTACAAATAAAATGAAGTAAGATGAAGCTAAAGAAGCATTACCCAAACCTAAAGAAATGAACATAATAAAGCTAAAGAAAGATGATAGTGCAACTGCTATAGCCAAGGTTGAAAACTGGGTAATTTGGAAACCTCCAACTATATCATCAGCCAATGAGCCACTCTTGAATAATTATGGATTAAGAAATACTAAAGAAAGAAACTCGAGAGCAAAAAATACCAATCAGGAATCTTTAAGATCACATTCAAAAGTGAAAACACCAATAAATAAAAGACCAAATATACCTGGGGCTTATATTGAAGATTAGAAAAAGGAAGAAGAGAAAAAAATTATTCCAACCAAATACAAGAAACCTCAACAGGTGAAAAATGAAACAGAAATACCTCCACAGGAACCTAAAAGTGATCACACTGAAAATACTCAAGAATCAATCAAGAAATTTAATGAGAAGAAAATCACTAAGGAGGAAAATTCAGATATTCAAGAAATTATGGCACAAATTATCAAAAAGGTATTGGATCAGAAAATGAATCTTACCTTGGAACAAATTTTAGTCATGTCACCAAAGTGTTTTAATAAATTGAAGAACCTGTCAGAAGAAGAGAAAAACTCTATTAACTCAATTGATAAAAAGGAAATTCAAACCAAACTCAAAAATAATAATCTGGGTAATTATGAACATCCAAAACTACATTATGCCTGTCCATTGGGATTTATGCAAGTATATTTAGGAGAAGAAGGACATTAAATAATGGCATGAATTGAGACAAGATCAAAATTGAATATAATACAGCAGGATTCAGAAATCAAAGCACGACTTACCACAAGATCCCTTAACATGAATTTGAGAGGAACTGGTGGTCATTGTAAAGCAATAGTTGGATTAGCATAATTTAACCCAATCACTTTAGTCACTGGGGAAGAAAGAATAACACACCTTTTTTTAGCAAGAGGAGCAGTTAACACAGTATTGGGAAGGCCCTTCCTTGCAGATAATACCATAAGATTAGACTTTTCTCAACAGAAAGGGGAAATATTCAGTTATATAGAGGCAGATGGAAGAAGACTTTGCTTACCAATTTGTTCACCACAGAAAGTAGTATGGAGAGAAGGGCCATCAGCAGGAATGGAAAAATGTTCAGCTTCTAAATTGGAATATTGGAAATAATTACCAAAAGAGAATGAATCAAGCCCCAAAAATCAAGAAAATTTAGAGGGAAATTCTCATCAAGTACTTGATGGTGAAGAAGTAAAAGATTCTAAAGACAAGGGGGAAAATCATGAGGAATTAGCTCCAATGAATACAGCAGATCTCAATTCAAATACTAAAGAAAGAAGTGTTACAGGAAGTTCAACCTCAAGAAAATAAAATTGAAATACTTGTAGCCAAATATCTCAAGGCATCAAAAGTTATACCTTCAAGAATCCTGAAGAAATCAGCAGAAAAATATTAAAAAAGCTTTTCTCACAGGTCAAAGCTTTGAATTCCCTTTCAAAGGAAATATTTAAGAATAATTGGAAGTCAATTATTAAGCCAGTTGTAACAATAGTTAGTGTCACCTCAGAATATAAAGGTTTCAGTTCTCAAATTGATAGATCAGCACTGAAATAATTAAAAGAATCTTCCCTCAAATTTAAATATTCCAAAAAGAAGGACATTCTTACTCAAAACCACCATAGACTTCAGGAGGAAAGTATTGATATAATTCCAAAATCTGAAGAATATGAAAGTTTGAATGAAATTTTGAATGATACTATTTAAAACTCACGCTAAAATAATAAGATTACTTCTCAAGAACTTTCCACATCTAATGAAGGATCCAGTAAGATTGGTAAGAAAAATAATTTTCATCAAAATGAATCAGTTCTACCACAAGAGTTAATTTATCCATCACTCATATTCAATCAAGTACCTATGGCAGGAGCTACACACAAAAAGAGATTTAATAATTTTGAGAAGTCACAAATCTCTTTTCCCTCAAATTTTTAAACAATTGATCCTAGAATTCTGATGGAAGGAATTAATGGAGAAAATAAATTATACTCTAATATAGAAAATATTGAGCCAAGAATTATTAAAGAATAATTAGAGTTAGCAAAAATAGTTGAAAGCCCCATAGGGGGAAATGACTAAGAGCAAGTAAAAGATATACCTTTTTGTCTAGAACAGGAGCCTTTGAAATTGAATTCCCTTATTCTAACTCAACAAGAAAATATATTGAATACAGTTCCAACACAGATCAGAATATCAATGAAGCTAACATTGATGAGTTAACATATGAAAATTCAATAGACTCACTGTCTCAATTGACAATTAAAAAGGAGTTAAATCAACAAAACACTTTACACCCAGAGGAAAAATACTCTGGGGAAGCTTATAACAACTTTAACCTTGAAAAATGTATTAATTCAATATTCAAGAAACTGAAATCCAGCAGGAATAATGCCACAAATGAATTCATAAAAAATACAATACACTCACCAATTATCTTAGGAAAACATCTTTCTGAATCAGAATATGAGAATGAAGCAGAATTTTTGTGTAAATTGGAAATACAAGAAGAATCTGAAGATGAACAGAAACTTATACTTACTGAAGAAAAATTCCCTTGGGAAGGTTATACAAATTGGAAACCTCTTAGAAAGTCCAGCCTTGTGTATCACAATAATAATAATTATAGGAACAACTATGAATGTGAAAACCAACATGTTAAGTGGTTGAAAGATGTTAGTACACCAAAGAATCATGAATTAGAGAGAATTAAAGATAAATCTAGTAAAAAGAAGAAAAATAAGGAAGAAAAGGAGTATTTTTGGATTACTTAGAATAAATGAATATGCCCAAGTTTGCAAGCCCATTTGGCAAGGCAATATAAAGTTTCAACACAAAATG